>JAYKTE010128749.1:0-13319 GCA_036873565.1 Xipholeptos notoides | reverse complement strand
AAGGGGGTGGCTCAACTTACCCCTATGCTCAACTTACCCCGACTTCCCCTATAGTTTCATTAATAAGTGCTACGAGGTTGGGTTTATTTAACCAAAACCAAATTATCCAGAAAAAAAAACAGAACGTTGTTGGACCAGTTTTCACCGAAAAAAAAATTACTTTCATTGGTTTGTAAAAGCGGTGTTTTTTTTTTTTTGAATTGTATAAAATTATAGGAAAATATTTTTTGGAAATTTTCCAAATTGAAATTTAGTTTCATTCATTCTTATTTCAATCTAAATCCACAATTTGGATAATGAAATTTTGACTAACTTTGTTTCGAAATCTAAACATTTTTTTTAATCACTACGACAATATTTACCGTGATTAAAGATGACTCTATTAAAGCCCATTTTGTTATTATTAAATTCTAAAAAATATGCAACCTCTGTTCTTGGGGGAAAATAGTATGATGTTCAGTGTAGTATTGGCATACGTTTGCTTTTTTGTTTTTTCTTTCACCCAAAGTGTAGGTCATATAATGAAAAATATAGAAAGATATAATTGTTTTGTACTGCAACCTCTAGCGTGGTGTTAAAGATAATATTGGCATTAGTTTGGCTTTTTTTCCTAGATTTCAATTGTGGAGCACAAAATGAAAAATATTGAGTGATGAGTGATGTAGAAGTTTTGGCCCACAACCTATAGTATGATATTCAGGGAAATATTGGAATTTGTTTGCCTTTTCGTCGTAATTCTTTTGCTAATTTTCGGGCACAAAATGAAAAAAAAAACTATAGTGATTTAGACCTTAGGCCTGCAGCCTATTTGGGTTTGAACATTTTTTTAGAGTAAAATTATCTATCCCATTATACCAAACTCGTCATTCAAAACCAAATTTTCGGGATATTCAATCTTCCTCTCTACCCTTATTATCTTAACAATGGTTCTATCATTCAAAGAAAGACAAAGGGTACACCGGAAGAAACCCTGTGAAGATAAATAGGAAGATAAAGACAATAGTCTGAAATTCAATACAGAAATATACTCATATATACACATGAATCAACGTTTTCAAATATATATTATAGTATATTATATGTGAACAAAAAATAAAGGTAATGAAAAATCCGATGCACAAATCAACAAGTCACATCTGAATAAAAATAATAGCAATAAAGATGAGGACATTAGTCCGCAAATGCAATACACAAATTTTCAAGCCCCATCTCAAAGAAGATAACAAGTTGAGGACAATAACCCGAAAATTCGCTAAACAAATTATCAAGCCTCATCCCCATTACCATAACAAAAGATAAAGATAAAGGACAATAGCCAAAAATGTGATACCAAATTACAAAACCTCATCTCAATGAAGAAAACAATGATAAAGAGGAGGACAATAATCGGAAATTCGATTTAGCATTGTCAAGCCTTATGTCATTAAATATAACACCAATAAATATGAGCACAATAGTCTGCAAATATGTAAGTTATCAATCCTCATCTCAATGAAGACAGCAAAAAATGATAATAGTTCAAACCTTCGATACACAGATTAATAATCCTCCTTTCAATGAAGACAAAAATAAGGAAAATGAGAACAATAGTCCGCAAATTGAATAACCAAATTATCAATCCGCATCTCAATGAAAATAACAATAATAAGGATGAGAAGAATAGTCCACAGATTCGATAAACAAATTATCAATCGTCATCTCAGTGAAGATAACAGTGATAAAGATAAGGACAACAGTCTGCAGATTCGATAAACAAATATCCGTCGTCATCTCAATGAAGACAACAATGATAAATATTAGGACAATCGTCCGAAAATTCGATACACAAATGGTCATGAAGATAATAATAAAGATTAGGATAATATTGATACATGAATAGAGACATATATAAAGGAATCAAGATTATGACGCTATATTCTAGTATTTTGAGCGTGAACCCCAGTGATCTTTAATCGGACCATAAGATTTTTTTGCAAATCTATTTTGAGAGTCTATGTGTATAATGGGTTAAGTGTCGGAAGTGGAGTCGCATATAAAATGAATAAAGCTGCCACGAGGTGCATTCCGAATATTTCATTTCCCAGCTTTCAATCAACAAAGGTAGGCATCACAACACATTGGCATGACACGGGTCTATAACATAATCACCAGAACACAGAAATCAGTTTCTGTTAACCACACATTTGAAAAGGGTGGAAAAGCTCTACTATTTGCGAGTCATTGCAACTATTTCATTTCCATTCCTCTCTTTCCACTGAACATGTTCTTTATCTTGTTCATTCGATCTTCGACTGGGGGCAATCAAGAAGACCGGTGCCATTTGAACGGATGCAACAATACAAACACTTTTTAGACACACGATCCTATTATGGTGGTTATATATATATATATATATATATATATATACAAGTATTTTTTAGTATATATGGAAATTAAGGGGTTACTGGGTATGAATAAATGAAAAAAGAAATATATGTATCCAATAAATGTGTGTGTGTGTCGGGGACAATATTATATTTTTCTGGATTATTTTCCATTAAGCATTGTTCCTATTTTCGTCTTTATATATATTTTGTTTCATTTCTTTCTTTTGCAAGTTTATTTTTATACTTTTCTTCCTTTTCTCTTTCTGATCGTATTCTTACTTCTTTTTATTTTGATTTTCAAACAAATTAGTTTATAACATTGATACGCCCTTGGACTTAGGAATCGTAAAATGAGAGTTCGTACGCCAGTCACTTCTTTAAGTTCACACTCGGATTAATACCTTTGGGAAAATTATGAATGCTATCCCAACATTCCGATTAGCAATGGATTAACTACTTGAGCCTGTGTTATTTAAAACCATGTGTTGGGAAAATAGGATATTAAAAGGTTAATATACCACCAAAAATAAGCTAAACAAAAATAAATTGATATCTTTTTTTTTAAATTTTATATACGAGGGGCGTTTCAGAAGTAATGCATCCCATTTATATTCCGCCAAAATGGATCACAGGGATTGCAAAATGCATTTTTATGATCACTGATCTTATGCATTTCTCACCTTAAATGTTAATCTCTCTGTGGGATATATTGATGGTGTGAGACTCTGAAAGCAACCCCTGTCACGGGCGTGTGTCAGAAACAGATTCCTCCATGCTAAAAAAAAATGAAACAATCAGCATTCACCGGTGACTGTACAATGTTTATGAAGCCGATACAGTTGATGTCAGCCCAGTAAAGAGATGGGTTCGTCTATTTCAGAGTGTTGACAGGGGTGTGAGTGACAAAGCGCGCACCAGAGAATGAACAATCTCGTTCATCGCTGTTAAAAGTACATTGAAAATGGTGTCGGCTTTACAGAAAAATAAATTTTGCCGTACTAAATATCGCTCATTTAAACGTCTTCGTAGCTCTTCAACCATTAACTGGGGAAATCAATTTGGCTGAGTGGATAGGCAGTCCAACTTCGGAATCGTAGTACGCGTCGTAGTTCAAATCCCAGTACTTCTGTTTGCGTTCATATTCAGACTAACACCCTTGGGAAAGGTAAGGATCACCACTTTCCCTCCAGCTATGGGTTAAATAGTACATACTGTGTCATTAAAAAAAGTAAGTGTGCACAAAGCTAACGTTTATCAAAAATTATTGTTCTAGGCATTAAATGACCTAAAATGGTTAATATGCCGTAAAACACAAACTCAACTCAAACTCAATCATTAACTTTCAAAATGATATTCGTGTTATAATTCATATTTCACGTTTTATTATATAAAGATTTATACCTGTAAATATAATTGTACGTGTAAATTACGTGTATGGATTTCTTTTTTTAGAGAGATAAGTCCACTCATTTTGCTGTAATTGTGTTTGTAGGGCAAATATTCAGCAAGAAACCATTCGATTTGTAAAAATGTATTTAGTATTATGCTGTCCCAATAGTTTGAGGAAGTGGGTCAAGAATTCTTTGATTCGAACCCGGTTGAATGGTACTTTCACCAGACCCAAAAGCTTGCAAATCGAAAAGTTTTGGAAAATGATGGTCTTTATTTTGAGGAATAATTTTTGCTGTTTTTGTTTTTACCTCTGTAAAATTTCAAAGTGTTTACGAACTTTTCGAAAAACCCAATATAATGTTTAAGAGCTATTTTTTTCCTTTTTGTAGTTAGATTCTAACAAATGTATTCGGCTTTTAAATCACTGCTCTATAGTTGATAATTTTTTATACAAACAGATATCTGGGGTTTGCCAGTTGGATTTACGGCCGACAAGAGAAAATCATGTTATGTTTAAAACAAAACGTGTCTTTCCTAAAAAAGTGATTTATTCTTTTGAGTTTTGTAAATTAGAGAGTTGTAAAAAAAGAAGCTTGTATTGATTCTAAACAAGAGTTTTCTCAATTGAATGTGTCACTGATTTGAAGGCACATTTACTAGAGGAAATACAGAAATTTAAAACTTATATCATTCACAGATTAGTCTCGGAAACATATAACTTTAAGATAAAAATAAATTGTAATTCTTTTCAAGCATCATAGAAATATTTTTTAAACAATCAAAGAATGTAAAAGGCGGTATGATGTGCGATTCCAGATGGTGGTGGTGATGATATTTTGAGATTAAACCACCATTTCAAACCAAAGTGATGTGCCTTGAATTGTTTTTATATCCTTTCTATAAATGTTTTCTTTTCCTTTCCTTCCTTTACTCCTTTTCCTTTTCTTGTTACTTCCATTTTTCTCCTCAATATTCCATATATGAAAATTCAACTCTGTAGACCCAAAATGTGTAGTAATCTGATAGAGACTGTTCAACACACACACACACATACACACACACCAACATACACACAAAATGGTTGTTTTCGGCAGTAAATGGCCTAAAATGATTGATATGCCGTAAAACACAACAAACAAACACACACATACACATTCTTACATTTATAGATTTATTTTTTATTGTGTTTTGAATGAATAGAAGTTTAATTTTTCTTTTTTTATTGTTTATTTATTTTTCCCTTTAGTTGTATTTTTTTGGGGGTTGTCTTTCTTTTAGTTCTTTTTATGAGTTGAAATTCTATTTTTCTATCTTAAAAATAAATGACAAAAAATTCGAGGATTTATTTTTGACCTAAAGGGTTAATCGATTTTGTAATTCATGGTTATCCGAAAGCTATGACGAACCAAACTTTTAAATTCTCTTCAAAAATCGATTTAATTCGACTTTATCCTCCGGTTTGTTGAACTTTATTGGTTCTGTCTGCGCTGATTTGAAACATATATTGTTCACAGGATAACGTGAGAAGTACTTCCGACCAGCGGCTGGCTTATATTCTTAGTCTTAAAAACAACTATAACGTGTTCCCCAGTTTTATATAACCAATATATGAAATTTCCAGTGCGTGGATCCCAAATTGGCAGAGTAGTTTGGTAGAGACTGATCCACATACACGCACATATACATTCTCACTTTTAAAGATTACAGATTTATTACAGATTTATTGTTTTTATTGCAAACAATATAAGTTTCAAAAATGTTTTTTATTTATTTATTTTTCTGGTGCATTTCTACTTTAGATGAATTTATAGTTTTCTTCTCTTCAAAGACATATGTACCCAAACAGTCTTCTTTCTGGACTGACGATCGAGGCAGGGGGGGAGGATTTTAAAGGGCATTACTTTCTTTCGATTTCTTTTCTTTTTGTCTGACCAAAGTTGAGAGGGGGTGCTTCTTCATTCTTGTGGTTTTCTGCCGGAAATGAAAGAAGATTGAACACAAAGACGCAGAGAATAAATTTTAATTGATACTTATTTAGAAATGGTTGTCGCTCGAGACATTTTGCTCTCTCGGTTTAAAACTGGTCCACTATTGTTTTTAAATCACTGGAAACCTACGAGGTATGTTGGCAACTTTTGTTAGCCATAACTGCAACAACAATATGGTTATACGTTCATGATGGATCAAAAGTCTGATCACATAAGCAAATTGTCTGCTTCTCGTCAAAGCCTTTAAGAAACCAGACCTTTTTCAGAAACTCATAACCATCTTTCTCATAGCGGGAGAGACGCTGCCAGGACAATTCGACCCTCCTCATTTTGTGCTCTGCAGTAAGCTTCTACCATAAAAAAAGACATATCTATAAACAAGAAGACTACGTTAGGTAAGTGTAGGTAAGTCTATTAGATACTATAACAAAGACTTATATTTATAAAGACGAAAGGTTCATTATGTTAGGGTAGGTAAGTCTACCTTAACAAATACTTATATTTATAAAAACAAACAGTTCGCTATGTTAGGGTAGGTAGGTAGACCATAACAAATACTTATATTTATAAAGGAGAAGAGTTCGTTATGTAAGGGTAGATAAGTCAACCATAAGAAAGACTTATATCTATAATGACGAAAGGTTCTTTATGTATGTGTAAATAAAACGACCATAGCAAAGACTTATATTTAAAAAGATAAAGAATTCGTTATGTAAGTGTAGGTAAGTTCCACAACAATTACACAGAAAAGAATGAAAAAGAAAGGCTAATTAACCGTGAAGGAAGGAAGGAAGGAAGAAAGGAAAGAAAGAAGAACGAAAGAAAGAAGGAAAGAAACAAGAAAGAAAATACTGATAGATTTATATATGAAACAGGTACTTGCATGATAATTTCTTGAGACTAATATAATTACCAAAAAGACTCTCATAAGTATGCTTAGAGTATAAATCACTGGTTATTTATTTGGTTTATTTTTTACATATTTAGTTTTATCAGTTTCCACAAAGCGAACGTGCTGGAACCAGGAAATTTATCGCTCAACACTCTCTAAATAAGTCTTATATTCTACTATTTTTTTAAAAGGTTCTATTAATTTATTATCATTCTTATTTTTAGATTCAATGTACAACACTTATGATTTATTGCTTCTGGGTATTTTCAAATGTCGAATTTAATATTAGCCTGTACACATATGTATTTAATTACTAAGATCCTGTAGGCATAAATAGCAGAATATATCTATATACGCGATATGTTTAAAAAGAAGTATACAATATTTGTATGTGGAGTGATGTGTAAGTAAGAATTTAACTTAGGCTTGCATGTGTCTATATAAAAATTTTAAGTGTAAAGTTTTGTATTTACATATAGGTATATTATGCGACGAAAGTGGAAAAGTGGAATTCTATTGAACCAGTTCAAATCCCAACAAAATAATTATGTTCAATTTCAGCTGCCTCAGGCCGAGGAGGGATTTTTTTAACTCGTCGAGTAACACATCTTGATGTAGGGATAACACTGATTCCAAAAAGCCGGGTAGATAAGCCACATCAAATAAAGGAGAGTAACTCGTATAGGTGAAGAACATGACTGATTCAGAATAGTTTGGGAATGTAATGATCACGTAAAACTTGCCTTGCGCCTTTGGTGTTCGACCAAGTATATATCATACATAGATTGGTTATCTATGAATTCTGCAACTAGCATTTTAGCTAGCGATTTAAACTATGTATATATCCATATTCTTTTAGTGGTCTTATATAATAAGGTCTAAGAACATATAAGATGTGGTGAAAACAAATGTATTTGTACGGAAAAAATAAATTTCATACGAAATTAATTTTTTTAGCTTTTTGAACTAGTCGATTTGCTTCCGATGACCTGATAGTGTTGAAATGCTGACAAGTCGTTTGGACAATTCACAAACACTTTAACGTCGTTTTTGCTAGACAATCCGTATAAATTCTTGATTCTGAATAATTAGAAGCCACCCCTAACCTCTTCATCTATGAGGCCCTCGTCTCCACCACAAAAATTTTGAAAACAGCTTCGTCCTGTTCTTTCAGTTGTTGTGAGTTCTCACCGTGCTTTCTTGATGTTTGCAGTCATTTAAACTTTTAACAATAATCTAAACAGTAATTTAAGCTTTCTTGAGGTTTGCAGTAAATTAAACAGTCGAGTTTCAACCGATATAGAAAAAGTAATTGGAAGTCTTCTTTTTTTCATATTCATAATTAGGGTTTTTATCGCTTATTATATAAATGTAAATATATATAAGAATATGTGTTTGTATTTGAGTGTGTGTGCTTGAGTGAATATTCAATATATAGTAGGAACAATTTATTGTTATCGAAGAAAAACCGTATTTTGTTTAATTGAGTATGTTTGAATATCATATATATAATGTACATTGACACGTAAAAAACAACAACATCAAACTAACACCCATCTCAGTATCATTTCATACATGACTACCTGTTGAGATACATCGAGTTACTGAAATCCGAGTTCTAGTCAAAAATGTAATATACGAGAATTGTTGGATTTATCAATATTGAACACATTACTTACAATACAGTAAATACACTGCTCCGTTCACTCTGAAAGTGTGGATGGTACTGAAATCTATATGAATGTAACATATATTTATATATATATATATATATAATTATAACACCGACAAATGTGTTACGTCTATTTGTTCTTTGCCTAAAGATATGAAAGTAATTATACACAAATATTTATTTTTCACTTCAGACTCCTTTCCTTGGGAATGTTCATTGATCACCTACATCAAACATTATAAAGTAAAATTTATTTCATCAAAATGTTTCAGGCTACGGACATTAGTCCATTTGATGTGAAAAGTTCTCAGTATTTTACTTTGTAACTTTTCTATTGAATAAACTTACACGGTATTTCAAGAAAAAAATTACTAAATCTAGAGACAGCATTATCTTTTTTAATGAATTTTTAAAGAGTACTCAAGATCAAATGAACGAGCTGTTGTATTTCCCTTTGATGCAGAAAAGGAAAAAACTAATGAAAGGCCAAACTCTAATAAATTATTTTAAAGATATTCCCATACTTTTGTGATCATTTGTAACCATTGTTTTCTTTTGCTGACAAAAAGATATCTCTGTTAATATCCTAAAATCTGAAATTTAAAATAATAAAACGTAATAGATTTAAGTTTTTATTGAATCCATGATTTTACAACATATCAATTTCTTTATGTCATTGAATGCCGGGAACTTTCATTTTTGACAATCGTTTTTTTTTTTTCAACACATAATTTTTTTAATTACCACCACCATCATTATCCCCATCATCATCACCGCTATTATTACACTATTAAGATCATCATCATCTTACGGCCTCAGCCAAGATATAATTTACTACACCTTTCCAGTATACCGTATCGGTCATATATGTTAGAAGATATTCCTTGGTGATGGCAGCGTCGCCGCAAATGCTGTTTAGATAGGTGAGCTTTAGAGACGGCTTGAGATATAATTCACTACATCTTTCCAGCATATCCCATCGATCTTAGCATGGAAGGCCTTCATTGGAGTGTAATTCAGATTTTGTCAGTAGCTGAGTACCTGATGCTTCACTCGGTTCATCAAGGGTTTTCATCACTAGATGGGTTGCCTACAATGGCTTACAGAGGCCCATCCACACTAAGAGAAAGCTAGTCCACACGAGTTTTCTAACCTGGTATTTTCACAACCACGCATTTTTGAATAACACCAAATATATTATTTAATCCATAACTGAGGAGGGATAGAGATCATACGTTTTGCAAGGGTATAAGTAGGAATGTGAACGTATATTGAATAAATGGGGTTTGATCTCGCTTTTTAATATATGTGTATCCACTATTACATGTGAATTCCCATCCTTAGTATCATTTGAATAATGTCTACATTTAACCGAATGAAATAATTTTAATACAGATGGGACAGTGGATAGACAGTCGGACTTTAAAATTGAAAACGCACGTTGGAATTCCAGTTTATATTCAACTTTGGGCTAAAACCCACAACTATAGATTAGATAGTACATATTGTGTTATTCAAAAAACTACGCGTAGAGAAAATACCGTTTATTAAAAAAATGATATTTCTCGACATTAAATGACCCCCAAAGTGTTGATATGACGAAAAACAAACAAACATCAACACCTTAATATAGAAATTGAATTTAGATAGTTTACATTGTATATATAGATATTGGATAATTCCAATTGTATATACACCATATAGTGTGTAACTAAGATCTCAGGTTGAGAATTTTATCAGCAAACAAGACTTGGAAAAAATCGTTGAGATCAAGGTATTAACTAACTCTATCTCTTTTTTCCGCTGAAACCGAAATAGAATTACCACATCTAAGATATGGTACCCTCTAACAAAAGGAATGTTAAATAGAGGTTATGTATTTCGTTTGAAATAGCTAAAAATAAATTGTGTAATGAACTTTTAAAAATGTTCCTTTGCTTGTTGTATGCATTCGAACCCCAAAACAGCATTAAACAGATATTCACCACAACTAAGTAGGACTCGCGTAGCGAAAAGACAGAACGATGCCAATATAATAAAAATAATTCTGTAACGTCAAGTTACCGAAATTAATTATAGATGACGTTACTGAGGACCATAAATAATTAGATGTGACGTGGCCATGAAGGGTTTATACCGAAAATGATTTTTCCATCCAAAGTGGAAGATACAGAATGAGAAATCGAGAGTTATATACATCTTTGGCTCAACAACTTATAGTTTGACTTTCAAAGCTGCATTGGCATTCGTTTGTCTCTTTTTTCCCCAACTTAATTGTAGGCCATAAAATGAAAAATCAAGAGGGGGAGCAGAATAAACATTTTGTACCACAGCTTATATTAAAAAGTTCTTGTTAGTCTTGGAATTTGTTTACCCCTATTTCTTCCCATTCTAAGTGTAGGTCACTGAATGAAAAATCTAAAGTGATATAAACTTTTGGGCCCACAGTCTATAATATGACGTTAAGAAAAATATTTCCATTTGTTTGCCTCATTTTACTTTCACCCTTAGAGTAGGTCACAGAAGGAAAAATCTAGAATGATAGACCTTTGGGGCCACAGCCAATAAAATGATGTTCAGGGTAGTATTGTCACTCGTTAGCCTATTTCTGTTCTTCCACAATAAATGTAGGCCATAGAGGAAAATCTGGCGTGATATAGATCCCTATGCCCACAGTTTAATTTTTTGTAAACCACAGAACTACAAAAAGAAAGGAACAATAACTCTTACTGAAAAAACAACTTTAGCTGCTATTCGTTTTTCAGCATACTGAAAAACGCCTTTCAATAAAGTAAATGGGCGGACCGGCTTGCATATGTCGGCAAAGAGGGTCAAAAGGTGGAATTAAAAAGTAACGACAAAAAAGATTGAGAGAGAAATTTGCGAATGAGAGATATTACGGAAAACCGAGAAGAAAGTGGTATCAAAAGAAGGGAGAGAACAGGTGGGGGGAAGAAAAAGAAAAAAACAAACAAAGGGGTAGGCAAGTGTGCCTATAATTGGCATGCATACCTATCTGTGCAATATGTAATTTCCTGAACCGTCAAGATGGGTGCTATTTACAGCTCTGATTATACAAATATATTTACTCAAAGGCATATTTTAGATGTTGGGCCACAAAACTAAGGAAGGATTTTATACACAAAAACATGTTCTTGTTTTTCTAAATTCAGTAGATTTTTGAAATATGCTGTTCATTGGTCGAGGCTTTCGACAATTTTACGAGGCACAATCACCATCCCACCTGCTTGACTGAATAATTACAACCATCGTCTTCATATTCTGTTATATTTTGGTCTTTTTTTTTAAACTAAGCTAAGTTTAGTAGATGCTTATTCATCGACAGCATATTGAGTATTGCTCTTTATAGGTAATGTTATGACGATGTTTTGTGGGACAGGACCAATGTGGAGATATTCTCTCCTGGTAACGGGACCAATGTTACCATGTTCGTCTTGTGGACCATGGGTATGTTTTATTACGCCGGAGGGTGTTTGTACCGCCATGCATACTGTCTTTGAATTCTCTCTGTTGGATAGACGATACAATAATAGTGGTTTCGAAGCTCTGCTTACAAATTCTGTAATCTTCTTTCTTTTGGACTCTGTCTATAGGGCGAATCGATTAAGCAGCATGACAAAATGATGACGAAAAATAATGTAGTAGTTCTTAATTAATTTATTTACATAATTACATGATTAAAACTTAAATGTTTGGCCCTCTTAAAGGTTTTTTTTCGGACAGGATAATAATTTGGCATGAGCTGCTTGTATTCTTCTTCTTAGTGGCAACCCCGCTAAACTTCAGTTCATACGGGTCTTCATATTAGAAGGCGTTAATAACAAAGTTATAAGGAACAACTTGAAGATATTTTTAAAGCTTCTGGTTCATATCTTCAATTCTTCCAATTCTACTTTAACAAGCTGGTCTTTTAAAGAGCTCCACAAAAATATAGCAACCCATAATGGCCGTGAAAAAAAAGGAGAGACAAACCCGCAAGCATGGAAAGTGTTTCTTTATAATATAGTTGGTTCATTGGCAAATATATACCTTTTATTTTCTTATCCAAACCAAATCGATCTGAGGAGACTTATGTTGATATGAAGCATTGTTATCATAACCTAATAGTTTAATATCTCTATTGAAGATGTTGACGATGGAATACTAAGAAATCCAAACGTGTCATGGTCGCGGGTTAGGGGCAGAAATGTGTCACTAAAATCCCCATGTAGAAAAAATTAAACCTACACAAATTTATCGGTGGCAGATGAGGGTTTACGAAGCCAATGCATTTACTGTCAACCGGAAACGGTTTCGTCGACTTCAGGGTGGCGATAGATATGCAAGTTTCAAGCTCGCTCCAGAAGTCTTATTCCTTACGAGCAAAAGTGCATTAAGAATAATGCTGAATAAGTATGAAATAAATTCTGAAACGCAAAAAGTCATTCATTTCAATGGTACCACTCCTTAAAAAAATATTAAGAAATTGCAGGCGTTACTTTTGGAAGCCTGTTTTTGGTTTTCAAACATTCCGTAGGTGATTATTCAACATGCATTTTTTAAATGAAAGAAATGGAAGCAAAGGTACATGGAGGGAAAATATGATGAGGAGCAATGGTCAGGGAAAAAAACTTTTCACTCTTAACATTCTGAGTCAGTGTCAGAGTCTGCCTAACCTTCTGTCATATTTTTAGCTCTGCTTACTCATCAGAATGGCAGCAAGGAAACATTAATGAACCAATTCAGAGAACATTTTCCGTCACGTGGTCTATCAAGTGCACTTGAGGACAGTTCTGAATTGTGCAAAATTATAGATTTGAATACACGTATGTTTGCAGACGTAAAATATTGTTATAATAATGAAAAAAATTTGTATATATATATACATATATATTTTGGCAGCAAATCATTTTTTAAACATGTTTCATTAAATATTAACTATATATATATATATATATATATATATATATATTATTATTAGTAGTAGTAGTAGTAGGAGTAGTAGTAGT
>JAYKTE010128748.1:0-22939 GCA_036873565.1 Xipholeptos notoides | reverse complement strand
TATATATATATATAGATATATATATATATATTACTTTTTACTGCATTTGATGTTATACATATTTTATCTAAAACAATTTTATACATATTCTATTTAAAACCTAAATATATAAAGACTTTATTTGATTTTATACATATTTTGTCTAAAACATTTATATATATAGTATTTAAAACCTTCATATCTGGTATGTTATGAACACATCTCCATCCTGAAGCTTTTTACACATATTCATAACTCCACTTGTTTTTGTTTTTTTAATATATTTTGTATAAAAATCAACTTTTAATCCATATTAATTTCAATCTTCTTTTCTTTTCATTGAAAAATTTCTCCAAAATATAATTTTTTTTCTCTAATTCTTGTACTATTAAATAATGTTTCTTTCAGGTTTGACTTGCAGCCTGAAGACTATGCTGAAAAGATGTCTCTTGGATCTGACAGTTAAAAGAAACAAAAAACCCTTCCAGTCTTTGTAGTTTAGCCAGAAACTGCTTACCTAGATTCAGCTCACCAGCAGCCATTCAAAGTTGCTGCTACACACTGCTCTCCATTTTTGCCTTCCATTTTTTTGGTGACTATCCGGCCATACATCTAAACAACCACAAATGTCTTAATGTTACCTTCTTTTGGACTTTTTTATTTTTTTATTTTTCCTTATCAGTCTCCCTCCTCACAAGAAGACCCTTCTACATCCAACCCTTCACTATTTTCCCCTGCTCTGCGGGCCTCCTTAGTTTCTGCCTTTTTCTGCTGACTCCTGTCTGATTGACAACAACAAAAAAAATATGCTTATACATTTTGTAACTAATTTTATTTCCTTTTACAAAAAAAGAAAAAATGTGATCCTTAACCCTTTGGACCCTGATGTAAAAAAAAGATGACTAGCAAAAAAGACTATATGTAATTAGCAAAATTACCAATTAGCCAATCAAAGAGGGCTGAAATATTGTACGGGTTGTCTTTTTCCCTAGGGTTGCAATTGCTGATAAATTGGAGTTTCTAAGTCCAAAAGGTTAAACATAAAAAGTTATATCCAACTTTTCTTTTTTTTTTATCCTATAGGCTTTGGCAAATCATTGCTGCTGAAATTATTTTGCCAGGGAATTTTTTGTTGTGTGGTTGGAGCGGAACCATAAATAAATTGTTAACCAGAAAACAAAAATTATTAATGCTTCATTTTTGTTTTTGGTTGTTTTTTTTTTTAAACTTTAATGTGCCTTTTATTATTTATTTTTTATTATTTTAAATTTTTTCATTGTTTTTTAACTCTTTAGTTTGGTGGGGGGGAAAGAAAAGAAAAACTAATGGTCCAATAATGTTTTGATTTGCCTCCCTTCCCCCTCTCTCTATTCCATGCATTCTTCAGTTACTTTTTGATATGCATGAACTTCAGGATTAGCAATCTCATTCTGTTTTTTCTTCCCTTTTTTTCTTTTTCCTTTTTTTCTTTTTCCTTTTTTTTCTTTTTCCTTTTTTCTTTTCCCCCTTTTTTCTCCTCTCTTTCTCTTTTTAATAATGTATTTGCAAATTGATGACTGGCTCTTATTTGGCTTATGTTTGTCCAGGTTTAATGTCAATGTTTTTCTTAGACTGCAATGCGAGTAAGCTTCTAAATTTTTTCTTGAAAATTGAGGCATTAATCAACTGAAGAAAAGATAATTTTTTGGTTAATTCCTTTAGACTTGGTAACCGTATGTATACATTGGGATTACTAGTAATCCTGAGAAAGGCATGAATTCCCTTATTCCTTTCAACTATGGTTTAAATAGTGCAATTATTCTTCTAATTACCTGTTCAGTACACAATCAAAGATGATAATTCTCGATATTAAATATCAAAGGTTGATATACCATACAAAAGGAAACCAGATAAAAAGTTTATCAAAAAATGATTGTTCTTGGTATTAAGTAACCAAAAAAGTTAATATACTATAAAACCAAACTAAAAAGAAAGACACTTATCAAAAAATGATTGTTCTCACCATTAGATGACCAAAAAGGTTGATATGTCATTAAGACAAAACCAAACTTTCTGCTGATACTATAAAGAAAATTAGAGAATTCTGCTGAGTCTTGAAAGTCCCAATTCTACTTAAAGTGCTTTCTTACAACTCTAATTTCTCTTCTGGTTTTCAACTTCATACGTTAAATCGTGTTGGAATTTTTGCCTTTCTATTTTACTAATTATTTCCTTTTCTTTTTATCTTGACAAAATAAATTATTTTATATCAGTAAAAATTTGAGATCAACATTATTTAGTTGTCTGAATTTAATATCTGTACTTATAAAAGAAAAAAATTAACATAGAATTATAGAAATACTTAATAGATGATGTTTTCTTTTTTTTTTTTTGGTTTCATCTCTTTTTTCTTTCTTTTTTGTAGATAAATTATTAGTAGGTACATACTGAATGAAAAATCCAGTAGTAAATCTATCCTTTTTACTTAATCCAAATTAATGGAGGAGTCCGAAGTATAAAAAGACCAATCTAAAAGAAGTTCCAAAAGATTGGAGTTCTAATATAATCACAACTTTTGCTTTAATCTTTGACTCAAACTGGAATTAGTTGGATTTTATTTTATTTTTTCCTGTTTTTTCTCTTTCCCTTTTTCTTTCTCTTTCCCTTTTTCCTCCTCTTTCCCTTTTTCCTCCTCTTTCCCTTTTTCCTTCTCTTTTTCCTCCTCTTTCCCTTTTTCCTTCTCTTTCCCTTTTTCCTTCCTTTTTTCTTTCTCTTTTTTCTTGCCTTTGCCTTTTCTCTCTCCTTTGCCTTTTCCTATTTTATTTTTTTGTATATCATAAAAATCCTGCAATTGAATAGAATATTTTGATATTAATTTCACAACAATCATGAGCCTTTTAACCATTCTTTGTTTTATTAACGATAAAATCAAATATTCTTTAGTTTAGCCAAATACTAGTATTTGGCCTGGTCTAAAGTCTTTTTGCAAATATTTCATAAACCTATATATTTAGGTATTGGCAAATTTTTTACAGGTTTTCCTTTAAGAATCTTTTATTTTTCTTCCTCTCTACTGCTTCTGCTACCGCAAAAAAGTTTTTATTCCCTTTTTTTACTACTTCTATTTTTTTTTTCATGTATGAAAAATATTGATTTGCCTCTGTATAAAATACTCAATGTTATAAAATATTTACAAAAAAACCCCTCTTCATGTTGTTTTATACTTAAAAGAAAACTGAAAAAAAGATTAAAGAAAACTGTAATCCTCCTTTTCAGGGTCTTTTGTTCTATTTTTTTTTGTTTTGTTTCCAAACAAGGTTTTGGGATCTAAGGTTCTTATGTATACCATAAGCTTTCCATACTCTTTCTAAACCCATCTCGACTTACCAAAAAGTGAAGAATATCTATATTTACAACAAGATAAAACCAAAAAAGAAAAAACACTTTCTTGGCCTTAAATGACCACACAGCTGTTGATAGACCAATAAAACAAACAATCAATCACTCCCCAAGCTTTCCAAACGTTTTTCGTCTTCCTTGACCATCCTCAGGGTTTGACATCTTTTGTCAGTTATATTCTAGTTTTTATTGTGTTTTGATTTGATGTATCTATTTTTTTTATTTTAGTCAAATCGTATTATTTCCTTGCGTTTTTTTTGCGCCCAAAAGAACACACTGAAAACAAAGAAGAACCTTGTTTGGAAACAAGAAAAAATAGAACGAAAGATCTTGAAAAAAAAAAGGATTAAAGTTCTCTTTAATGAGACATGTATGAAGAATGAAATTCTGCTAAAACAGATATATATTGTTTGTTGCCTGAAAGTTACAAATGAACAGGAATGGCTTGGTTTTTTTTTAATTGGATTACAGCACCTAAAACCCTGTTATTTTCTTAATTTTTGAATGTTCAAATTACCTCCGTTTCCACAGCTATAGGTCAAATGTTACAATTGTAAAAGCTCATATTTTCTTATCCAGTCTAGGCTTTCTATGTTAATGGCATGTAAATTTTATTTTTGTATTTAATAATGAACATAGATGAAGTAAAAGAAATCGTAATTAGGTTTCTTTGTTTTCTGATATATAATATTCATTGCTTGATCTTTTGCTTGGCAAGAATTATGAAATAAATTTATTCCGAGACAAATTTTTAGTGTTAACAAACAATACATAAATGTATGTATATCACATACAAGCTGAAAAACCTATTTTTTATAGTGTGTTTACTTTTATTGGGGTCCACTAATGTTAATAAGTGCAGGATGAATGTCCAGGATTTCATGTCATTTGAGCCTTCTTTAAGTACAAAAGTATTTTTTTCTAATCAGAAATTGTTGCTGGGTAATGTATCAATGAGGAAACTCACTTATTTTACATTGTTAAGTCCTCAATCAGTGATATCCAGTAACCTTGGATGTTCCACTAGAATTAGATTCATCAAAGCTAATTCTAGATGAAAGCAAATACTATAGAAACACATAGCAAGATATCTGTTTGACACCCCTGTTTTAAAGTATGTTATAAGATACATTTTCAAGTTTTGCAGGATCCAAGAATGCTTCCCTTTCCTTTTTCTATATTTCTGATTTTCACATCATCAATCTCTGACGAACACAGTTTGGGATTTTTTTTTCTTTTTTTGTTTTGTGGACACTGACCTATTTCACCTGATTCATCTTGTTTGGATATCATGAAAAAAAAAAAAAAAAACAAAGCCCCAAAGTTCTGAGAGTAGTGTCTGTTTAAAAAAGAAAAAGAAAAAAAGGGACTAATATTTTTATTTCTCATCCATTCCTGCAAATGAACTAAAATCATTAAATTCTTACATAAATTCTTTTTTGTCTATCTTTCCACACCTCATGGATGATTCATTCCTCTCTTTATCAAATTTCAATAATTTTTTGATTGATAATCAATATCAAGTAACATGACCAATATTGTATAATATATATATATATATAGGACTCTCTGATGAAAATTGTTTTTCATTAGATTCCCCACTTCAGAATCTCTTCGATCAGACTACTTCTTTTTATCCAGAGACAAAATCAAATTCTAAACCACGGTAAGACATTTCACTGTAATTTTGTTTTGTTTTTGAATAACCCTTTCAAGTTTTTATTCTGTAGAAAAGAAATATTTCTTCTTACCACTTCTTATATTATTTTCAAAGTCTAATATCACTAACCTCATAATGATAATGTCATTAATCAGATATATATATTATATATAGGGTGGGCCGAAAGTAGGTATACAGTTATTAACCTTTTTTATATGCTTTATAAATGTTTTGTTTTACTCAATGCTTGTTAATAAGCATGGTTTTTAAATTTTAAAATTATTTAAGTAATTTATCTTTATTTTAATAAGGGCAAATAATTTCGATGAAGTGCAAAGAAAATGGATGTTAAAGAAGTATTGGAAGTATGAGGATGCTGTGTCAGTGTTTTAAAATGCTGTATAGAATGTTGCAATGTTGTTGGGTATTTTGAGCATATTTTTTTCTACATTGTGCAATTGCACATGGTTTACCCTGTCCTCATCAGCTGTCAACTGAGGGGGATAACACAGTTTTGGTGGCTAAGATGGATTAAACAGTTTCTGTCTAAGATTATTTTAGCATTCTTGAAATTTAAAAATAAACCTAGTTTTGGATTTTTTTTACTTTTTATACAACAGTTTAGCTACGTTTGGCCTACCCTGTATGTGTGTGTGATTTTCAGACATATTTCATTAAAAATAATTTTAATTTTCCTTAATATTTTTAATTCAATTTTTTTCTTGTTTTTTAAGTCGGTGGGTCAAGTGTCTTAATATAATTTCCAAGCTTTCTTCCAAATGTTTTCGGTCCTCTTTGACTATCCTCAGGGATTGACATTTTTGTCAGTTACATTCTAGTTTTTATTTTATTTTGATCTGGTGTGTTTAGTTTGCTTGTGTGTTCTTTCAGCAGTTTTTGTAAAACAGTTTTTTATTAGAATATATGTACAATTCTGTTGCTTTTGTCAAAAGTTATTTTGTTCAGTTTTGGGTTCCTGTTTTTAATATGTACAGATTCCAACATCACTAGTCTCTTGTAG
The DNA here is from genome assembly GCA_036873565.1 of Xipholeptos notoides. Taxonomy (NCBI): domain Eukaryota; kingdom Metazoa; phylum Mollusca; class Cephalopoda; family Idiosepiidae; genus Xipholeptos; species Xipholeptos notoides. The sequence continues at coordinate 16,901 of JAYKTE010128748.1, read as the reverse complement.
TTATTGCATTTTTCTATTATTTTAGTGTTGTTTCACTAATGAAATATTAATTTTATTACCCTAAGCCAAATCTATCAGTTTGAGCAAAATTTTTTTTGCAAGCCCTGAGAAACTTGTCTTTTAAAAATCTCAATTCCAACCTAAAGTCTAAAAAGAATTGCTATGTAAAGAAAATATTATTATTTGAACACTTCTTATTGTTTTTAATTTTGCGTACTCATTTTCCATTACTCATTTTCAGTGAAACAATATGAAGCATTTCATAGCTGTTCTCCTTTTTTATTTCCTGCTGAATGTTTCACTTGAAATTGAAATTGTATCCCAAAGAAAAATCTGTATCTATGCAAGAAAAAAAGCATTCAACTTTTCAAGATACAAAAATGGCTATTACTTCAAGGATAAAAATTTGTAAGTGAAATTTTAAATGTGGTTTTAGTTTGAAAATTTGTTCCCCCATATTTTATATAAATATTAATCTGTAGTGTAATTTTGCTTATATTTATTTTTGCCCGGATATTTATAGGTAGTGCTTGCCAAAAGAAACGGCTGCCATACCAATTTTTAGACAGTATATGTTTTAAAATCTACCAAAGATTGTTGAATTAGTTAATTGATATTAAATTTTCAACAATGTTTCAGTTAAGAATAGATATTATAAAGGTTTTATTGTTTTTTTTTTATTTTTTTAATTTTTTCTTTGCAGCCCATTTGTTTTATACCCACCTCTTTATTCAGACTTTCTTTTTAGTCTTCCCTCCTGCAAATATATTTTTGGAAAGAGGTGAGAATAATTACTGTAGGCAAAAAAAAAAAAAAAAATTGGAATGCGATAAAGCTTTTGAGATATACATGAGAATGAAAATCCGAAATTTTGATTTGTAAAATTTTTGTTTTTATTGTTTTAGACTGGAACATTTGTGAATATATATTATCAACAATTATCTTTCAAATTATCATTTAAAAATTTTGCTATTTAAAAAAGAAAATTTAAAAAACTAACTTAAAATTTATACAAGATTTAAAAACAAATAAATCTTTTAGCAAATAAGGTGCCGCAAATACCATTGAATAGGGAATGTTTTTAAGATTCGAAAAAACTTGAAAAAACAAGTGCATCTGCTGAAGCATTTAAGAAATTTAAACTTAAATATTTGCAATTCAAATGATTGTAAAAAATTGATACGGAGGAAAATTTTGGTAATTAATAAAGGTTACCTCCCTTGACAACACTTAGTTAATTTTTTTTACCGTTACTGTATAAACATTATCGCTAAACCATATAAATGGATACTTTTTTTAAAATTTTAAACAAGGTAGATTTTTTTTTAATAGAAACGTTTTAAAAACAAATATTGTTCAATTTAAAACTAGAAAACAGAATTTTAAAAAACAGATATCACATGTTAAAATTAAACCACATGATTATTTCTTAAAGATTTTAATTAAAACTAACCACGTGCATTTCATTTTTTGGAGGAGAATTTTTAATTTGTTTATTTAATTAATCTTTTTTTTTTTTCTTGTTTGAATTTTTTTAAAGTTTCTATTTAAAAAAAGTTTCTATTTGAAATTATAAAATTTTCTATTTATTGTTTAAAATTAAAAATAAAATTATTTAAAAAAAATAATATCCCCCAAAAAGTTTTGTATATATTGTTTTATATCAATAAACTTTCAATGAAAATTATGGAAAAAAAACTGCCATGCAGCTTAAATTGTGTTTAAAAAAAAAAAAAAATTTTTTAAATAAATTCATAGTTAAATAGTCGAGCAAGTTATTGCAGGACTTACAAAATGTTTGTAAGTCTCAGCAATCTTTGAGGGACTATTATTCCGTAAGGTCGGTTTTTGTACACTTTTGCCAACTTTGATCAATTTGGACTCGTCAAATTTTGAATTTTGAAATTAAAAATTATTATAACATTATATTCCTTGTAAAATTACAATTTGAATAAAGTTTGAAGTATATAATTCCTAAATATTGATTTTATTATAAAATCTATACTCCTATTAGTTCATTTTCATCAGTTTTCAGCAAAAAGGAAATGCGAGACATAATTACTCGAGCTATAAAAAATACCAGACTTAATTCATTGAAAATTATAGTGGAACTATGTAACCATAGAGATGTTTTATTTTTCAAAAAGATCAATTTTTGTTCAGATTAAAATAAAATAAAAGATAAATGAAGATTTTTGAATCAGAAGAGATGTTTACAAAATGTTTTACAGAAAAAAATTATCCACAATTAAACTTTAAAAAGTAAGAAACTTATTTTCTTAGAATATTTATTTTCTAACCCTAGGCTAACAATTATTAAATATATTTATTTTTTACTATTTTAGGCTAAAAATTCATAAAAATGTGGTTGATATTTTGTTGCACTTTAAAAATTTTTTTTAATAGATGGGAATTATTCTAATAATATATAAAAATGTGCAATGAAATGTCAATCACATTTTTATAAATTTTTAGCCTAAAATAGTAAAAAATAAATAAATATATATATATATAAAATTATTCAATTATATGTATATATATAAATTTATTTTTTATTTTTCAGTGACAGAGAAACCAGATCTTTTTCCAAAAAATATTTCTACTGACCCCCCCACAAAAAAAAACAACCAAAAAGAAACCTCCAATGACAACATCTCAAAGATTTCAAAGGATTGTCAGATCTGTGAATAAAACCGGCAACTAATATTTCTTCAAATGACAAAATAAAATAATTCTCACCAGATTTTCTAATCTTCTTCTGAATTTTTCTGAAACCTAAACAAAAATCATAAAACTGTTTATTTTATGAACACAAAAATTCACCCTAATTTCTTAACATCTTAATCGGAATTAACTTGTGTTTTATCCCAATTGTATCTTGAAATCAAGACAGAGATAGCTCATCAAAAATTAATTTTTCAAATAGTGCCAAAAAAAAAAATAGTTCTCTTTCTCTTTCCAGTGATGTGTTTAGCAACATTTGCAGCCTCCCAACAAGCTGAAGGCTTCTACCAAGGTTATATATAGAGATATCCAAAGATTATATATATATATGAGAGATAGATAGTGCTGTTTTTATTTGATTTAAATGTTGTTACTCCCGGTTTCACCATCTGGATCATCAGGAGAACACCAAGGAGTAGAAGGTTTGGAACAATAAAATAATTATTGAGTGTTTGTCATAATGTAAAATTTTATTTGGTTGGAAAAATTTACAAAAGTGTGGGTTTGTTATCATTGGGTAATATTTGTGGGGTTTAAGTATTGAAATAAAAATAAAAATATTATTATTTATCAAAGATAATTATAATTATTAATAGTAATAATAATAATAATGAGAGTAACGATAATGGTACTGATAATTTTGTAAAGAAATAGATGATAATAATAATGAAAATAGAATTGATATTGGTAATATAAATAATATTAATAATATTACTAACCATAATATTAATAAAAATTAATAATAATAATAATAACAAACTTCAACATACTGTAAATAAAAAATTTTTATAGGTAAAAATCATATTGACTAAATGCTTTATACTAAAATTTACTGTTTGAGTTTATTTAAATTTCTATACGCCCATAGTGCACAGTAACTGTTTCAACACCTTGTGTGCTTAATTATATAATATATATATATATATATATATATATGTGTGTGTGTGTGAGTGCGTGAGAGAGATACAATTTTCCAGTTATTCCTGTTCATTTATTTTCGTTACAATAGATGTGCAAAGCCAAGCAGCCTTGCGACCTAGGAAACTTGCAGCAACCCCCACAATTAAGGTGCGGATACAATCTTGTTGATGGGATAGACCCCTGCCCCCAGGTGTTTTATGATACATCCTGAAATGAAGAGAACCTTATATTTGTAACTTACCTGGCTGCTAATGTCAAAGTTGAAGTTCTCTCTCAGTGTCAGCAAGTGCAATTAACTAATTAATAATCAATTAAATCACAACACAGTTTTTTAATCTTTTTTATAAAAGGTTCTTAATTAATTTATTTACATAAAATTACAAATAGTTACATTTAAGTACAATAAAAATTAGATTAAAAGAGACAACATTTTTTCCTACTTAATTACCCAACTTAGGGCGGAGGAGGTTACCCCCAAATGTCTAATTCCATGCTTAGCTAACTGAAGAGAGAGAGAGAGAGTTGGTCAAGTTAAAGAAAAAATATCACTGCACAATAAGTTGCCTTAACCAACTGATGATCTTATGTTTGCTCTTCCAATACAGTCATGTTGCAAACAAAAAAAACAATGTCATACGTTTGATAGAAGGATTACTCTTAAAGACAAATATCATTTTTGCTTGAGAAAAAAATTAGTTAGCCAAAAAGTTGGAAATAAATATACAATTTTTTTTTTTTTTTTCAAACAAAAAATTTATATATTCATTTTACAACATTTCAGCTAACTAATCTTTTGGCCTTCTTCAGGTGGAAGTTTTTCTGTCAGGACCAAATCTGCACAATAGAAAGTTAAGGTCCACGTAATGAATATACAAATTATCACGCGTCATCTCTTGAATTCCAAAAAGCAATTTCCAAGTGAATTTAACAAATATAAAGTCTGCATAATATATATACAAAGAATAAAAAACAATAGTTGCAGGTTTGTAGCAATAGTTTAGTTTAAAAATTTCAAAAAAAAGATGTCAAAAATGAAATGTTGACCAAAAATCTCCCCACATTTTTAATAAAAGTTGATCTCAACTTTTGTAAAAATAAATTTTAATAATGTATAAAAAAAAAATTGGCAAAACAAAAAAGCTTAAAAATCCAACGACAATTCATAAAATTGAATTAAATAAATTTTTTTAAAATAGTGAACAAGCAAAAAAAAAAAAATTAAATAAAATAATATTGGTTTTATTTCTATTTAGTCTTTAATATTTTGGTTCTCATAAATCATCATTAGGTCCTTAAATACAATAAGAAATTAAAAAAAAATCCTTTTAGAACATGAAAAAAGAAAGGAGAGACCTACATTGGCACTTTTTTTTCATGAATTTTATCTACAATTTTTTTTGAATACAGAATCTCTTTAAAGAAAAAAAAATTCTTCATTTGGGTTATAGGTTTTGTAAATACATCAACCTATAGTTATTCCAATATAGGGTGTTCCAATAACTTGGACATAAGTTAACATATTCAACCATGGCCTACTAATATACATTATATATGTATTAGTAGGCCATGATTCAAAACATTATACTAGCAAATTAACCCAGCATTGCCTAGTTACATAACTTTAGTCACATAAATTTTATTGAATCTATATATCTGAAGCACCCGGTGTTGCCTTGGTATGGGATTAAACAGTTTCGATTTTGACCCCCTTAAGAGCTATTTTTTCCCCAATTAGATAGTTTACCCCAGGTTCAAGTAAACTATAAAATTTCAAGTGTTTATATTCACAATCAGCTGAGTAGTTTAGATATATATATATATAATCTAATCTTAAATTAGATGAAATAAACATTCCATCCACACCCAATATGATTTATTTACAATATATTTTAAAATAAACACACACACAAACATCAAAGAAACTAGTATTTTAGCATTCCTCTTTTGCTAGTTTGAAAAATAACTAGGGTCTAAAACTGAAATTTTATGAAAATACTGGTATATTTTAAATCTGATTAAATTTATATTTAATTTATATAGTTTTTTTTCTGTAATTTTTTTCCAATTTGATTCTTTTATTTTCATGATTCTTTTAATTTATATATTTTTCTGATTATCTATGGTATCAGGATTAAACTATTTACAAAAGGTTTTGATATTTTTTTCATTTTTCAGATTGAGCAAATTACACCAGGCATTAAAAATTTTAAGGTGTTAAAAATTTACAAAACAATAGATATGACTGAAGAAGTAGTATCTTTAACAAAATGCTTTTGGCAAAATGCTTTTGGCATTTTGTTATAAAGGGTGGACCAAATGATGGAGCACATTTTAAATGCTTTTTATTCTCTCAGTACTTCAGCGTTGTTCTTGTAATAGAAGTACATATCCTACATAACTAGTTCACACGAGGTTTACGTGTCATTTAAGATTTGAATATTACTTTCTTGAGAAGATGACCATTTAAATGGTCAATTTTCCATATCATGTAGCACTTCAACTGGAATAGCTGATATTGTTCTGCAAATTTTGTCTGCAAATGTCTGATCTTTCAGCTAACCCCACAGAAGATAATCCATTGGAGTTAGATTGGGTCTAGATAAAATAGGTTCCATCATTATGGCCCAACCTATAAATAGAAATAGGTGTTTTGTTTATTAAAAGAAACAAACCCATAAGGGTAAAAGTTCCAAAGCTTTTCACAATGTTACTTGTATTTCATCAAATAAATGCTTCAAGTACACTACAAAGTTCTCCACAAATTTGGATTAAAGAGGCACATAGTGGTACAAAGAGTTGTAAGGCATACCAATGCGATCCAATCAAAAATGGAAGGTTTTAACATTCACCATTGTAGGGCCCATATTGATGCTGAATTGAGATTAAGAGAGAAAACCACCAAACATTTAGCAGTCCACATATAATGTTAGTGTTGTTTATCTGTTTGTTCACTTTTCCTGCTTTCCCCACAAACTGTAGATTTGTACATATGGCCAGAAAGATGAGTCCAGCGTTTTGAGATCAATTTATTTACTTCCATGAAGTAAGTGAAAATTTTGTTCATATTCATTTGATTTTCAGTAACAACAAAAAGTCCTAGAAAAAACAAAAAATCAGATTTTAATTTTAATAAAAACAAATAAAAAAAAGAATTTAAAAAAAAAAAGAAGTTGAAAAATAAACACAAAAGAATTTGAAAATAAAAACAAAAAACAAAAACGAGTTTGAAAAAAAAAACCCCTAAAAAACAAAAAGATTTGAAATTGAAATGTGAAACAATTTTTTTTTTAATGACAAACTGAAAGCTCAATAAAAAACAAGAAGCATTACCTGTTTTTTTTGTAATTGAAATGCAATAAATATTCATCAAGACAGCTACATCATCTTCAGACGACATTCCAAAAACATCTCCTGGCCATTCAGACCTACAAATAATAGCAACAAAAACAATGTTATAAGCCATCACTATTGATAGACAAAGCAGCTGCAGCAATTCTACTTCTACTGTGATTCTCTATCAGATTTTTATAAGTTTTTAGCCTAAAACAGTAGAAATAAATATTCTAAAAAAATAAGCTAGTTGCTTACTTTTTAAAGTTTAATTGTGGGCAATATATTTTCTGTAAAACATTTTGTAAACATGTTTTCGGATTTTCAGAATAATAAACTCCCACAATTGTATTTAGTTTGTGGTGAAGTTTCAATAAAATCTTTTAAGATGAAAAAAAATCATCGAAGGCTTAAAATCGTATGAAGTGTACTGTACCACCCTGTATATGTAACTTTGATTAACAAAAATAGAAAAAAAAATACTTCATATTTTCTTGTGAAAAAAAATCCTGGGGTACAACAGATAAAGGGATTGAGTTCTGAATGAGCATTATATGAAGGTTTCCATCCCATCCAAAGGCAGTAATTACTAAAATTCCAAGGCTTAACACTACCCAATCATGGTTAACAGAATGAGAGCATCCCTGTGGTTTGGTTAAAGGGTTCAGTTGGAAATTTTGTGAAGGTTCCCAAATTTGATCACCAAAAGATGGCCGAAGAGATCATTAGCTAAAACTACATGAAAGTAACAATGATAAACTTCAGGAATATTTCTTTAAAATTATAAAACAAAGAATTTTTTCTTATAATTGGAAAAGTTTAATGTATTTGTTTTCTGCCTTAATTTTATTGAAGAGGGAAGCTATGTATTATTTATATTGTATGAATGAACCAACCTGAAAAGACGTAACAACTGCAGAGCCTTGGTATATTTGTGTGCGTGTAGCTCTTCTAGTAGACAAGAAATGGCCTCCAGTTTACTTTCAGCACTTGGTTCCAGAGGCAAAGGTGATACTTGTCCGGTGTCCAGTTTTTGCCAAATCTGTATTAATTCTTTTCTTATTGATGTCACAGATGAAGACAAATTAACGACCTTTAGGTAGAACCAATGAAAACAAGAAGTTCATATAATACAAAGCCCATGGAAATGCCAATTTTCCAAAGCAGCATTTCTACTGACACTGAATTTAAAATTGCACTTTTTTTGATAAATAAATCCAGTTTCAATTGATATTTTTGTATGAAATGCAATGAAGGGAAAATATAGATATGAGTCGCAATTTTCTTTTACTTGTACCAACGGTACAAGTAGTTTTGAAAACAATATGCTTTTGACGGTTTTTCTGAATTCTTTTTGGCAAACTAACTTCTTAGGCTGTAGGCCCAAAAATCTCTTTCACTCTATATTTGAATTCTATGACCTACTCTTAGGGTGGAAAAAATTGGCTAACAAATGCTAATAGTCCTCTGAAAGTCATACTATTTTTACCTGCGTGCAGATTTTGCACAATGGGAGAATTTAATTCTAACAATATGATATTTAATGAAACCATCAATGATGCAGTAAATATTGTCAAAGTGAATAGAAAACAGAATTGTAATTGGTCAGATTTGGGAACAAAGCTAGTCAAAATTTCATCATCCAATTTCTAGATTAAGATTGAATTAGCAAATTAATTAATGCAACTAAATTTTGCTTGGGAAAAGTTACGAAAAAAAACCCTCTTTCATCATCACTTTTACAGGCTAATAAAAAGGATATTTTTTGTTGACAAGAGAGCCCTTCTATAATTTTCAACTTTTATCAGCAGTGACAATTTGGAAAAGAAACTATTTTGTGTTGGTCAAATGATGACAACAGGATGGTTCAAAAGTTGACCTATTCTAATCTACATCGACTCAGAGGAAAAAAGAAGAAGAAATCAAAAAGAATATGGAAATCTTGATTATTTATAAAATTCTTAAAATCCTACCTCAGAAGAAATATTAAGATTTTGAACAATGTTAATCACTTTGGTAAAACTCTCAAATAACAACATCAGCTGAAAGATGAGTTTGTACAAGTGGCGGCAAAGTTCCCCTTTCTGAAATTAGAAAAGTTAATGAAATTAATTAACATCACTTAATAAATACAATAATCCAATTTGCAATTGATTCAAAGTAAAATTCAAATGGAATTTCATTATGTGTTATGCATGCACTTCAACCAATATCCCATTTATAAATTTATAGCCAGAAAGATGAACAGTTACAAGAACCCTGTAATAGCCTTTTTAAAAATGTTCTCTATTACAATTCTCTTTGAAACACCATTAGTACAACTATGACACTCTTTGACCCTAAGAATGAAAATGGACAAATATTTTCAGCCAATCACAGTGCGTCCTGTTGTTTACTTACTCAAAGTCTTTTTCTCTGTTTTTTATTTTTGACATTTAACAGGTTGTTACTCTGAATGCCTCATTTAGTTTAAGTTATTTAGATAACATAATTTAAATGTAAAGTACACAAATGAGTTAAACCCATTTTTATGTAGGATATTTTGCATGGGTCTGGTTAATTTAACATTTATTAATGTAGCATTTGATATCAAATAACTAAAGACTAAAACAATGTTACTTACTTGTTCATCACAACAATTTGGATCTGGTATTTCTCCAACTGAATCGTCTTTTAGAATTGATTTTATTTGATTTAGACACTGGAAAAATTCAAAATAATAAAATAGTCTGTATGAAAAAAATGTAGTCTATTTCTTTGAGGGAATTAAGTAGATTTTGTTTGTTTGTTTGTTTGTTTGTGTTTTTATAGCATATCAACTTTTTTAGATCATTTAATAGAGAACAATCATTTTTGGTAAATGTTATTTTTTGTCCACACACAGTTTTTTAATAACACAATCTGCACTATTCAACCCATACCTTTCCCAAGGGTATTAGTCCAAATTTGAACGCAAACAGAATGATTGGGATTGAAATAAGTAGAAAGCAAGAATAATGAGAATATGCAAATGAGATTAGCTTACAGTTTGGTATTTAATTTTTGTATGTGGCATAATTGACGACAAATTTGTTTGATGATTGGATAATTAGCTATGTCGAATCAGATTTTAACTCTTGCATTTAATTTTAAAGAAAGGAGTCTTGATAGTTTGTACATCTATTATTCATGCTACTATCCTCATCTTCTTTATTTTATTACTCTCACACCTCAAGAAGGCCAAAGGATTAGTCAGCCCAATCATTGTAAAAGTAATAATGATAAAGATGAAGACAATAGCCTAAATAATAGACATACAAATTATTCATGACTTGCTTTTTTTTTTACTTTTAATTACAACCCCATGAAGATGCTGATTCAATATAAACAGTGACATAGTTTTCAGTGACAGACAGACAGGCCCAAAATCTCCATTAGAGACCAAAAAAGCCAAAAAAGACGAAAGTAGAATACCTTTTCTGCAAGGCCTTTACAAAAGCAATAAGAATGCAAACACTCATCAATTTCAAAGACACAAAATTTGTGCTTATCATTATTTCTCGGTTCCAACAACTGAAAAACAAAACAAAAATTTTTTTTTAAAGTCTTTTGCAATATTTTTGGTATAATAGTACAGGTATGTGTGCAAAGATCAATTAAATATGCTTATTTAATGGGAAACAGAACAACAACCAATCACAGAGCAGAAAGGACAAAATGTCTTTATTTAAACTCACCAAGGGGACTGACCAATTTGTACTTGCTAAAGCTCAAAGCTTAGAGGCCTATTTACAGCAACCAATTGAATTGTTATTATTATTATTATTATAACTACACTCTGCTACTACTGGATGTGTTACTGGATGTGTTACTGGATTGTTATTATTACTGCTGCCATACAATACAAATTTGATTTATTACTGGATTATTATTAAATTCCTTATTATTAGGGATCAAGTTATATCAAATAAAACAAGAAAGTCAATATCTAATTTGAATTCTGTGGAGAAGTGAAAAATATCAAAAGGTTCTTCATCTCTATTTTTCTAGTGACCACCCTCAGCAGTAGTGTAGGATTTGCGTAAGATTTGCCACTACCACCTCTGGACGTTGATCATCTGTTAACCTTCAAAATTTAAAAAAAAGTTATTTTCATGGAACTACAATCAAGGATTTCATTTTAGATTGCTGTGAATATTAGTCCTCGACTTTCATCTTATTACAGGACTCGTCAATGAAAACCAAATACTTTTCAGAACAAAAATCATATAATTCAAATTATAAAAGAAAAAACTATTAAATCAAATTAAAACTGGCTCTTTTAATTTTTATCTGGAATGTGCTGTCTAGGGTGTACCCTCGCTGTTTACTATGCCACTGCTCTCCAGGTAGTTAAGAGAATATAAGTTTTTTCTGTTGATAAAATGTGCTTTTTACACTAGAACTCTAAAACCATGGAAAATAGTAAGAACTTACAACATGAGGTTCTGCATAGACAAATGGGCAGTCTATATTAGTGAAAAGAAGATCCAAAGTCTGAAGTAAAGGGGTTAAGGAATATAGAAATAATTATTGAGAAAAAAAGAAAAAAAAAAGGGTCATTTGTTTAAAAAATTAGGGGCTCTACAAGCTAGAAACTGAAACTAAATTTTTTAAGGGGATTCATTTCTTCAATATCAAATATTGAACCACTCCATGGTTTAGCAGAGGAGGGTGTAAGTTCATTGCCTGAGGCACCCCAAAAAAGGAACGTTAAAGGAGGAGAGAGACTGTCTGCTTTTAAAGCATGTGATGCAGCAATCTACCACTTGAACATGTTATACTAGCCTTGTGTCCAGTAATGCCCTGATGCCCCCATGTTTTATACTCAAAGGAAGATGATCCCTAGAGACATGGCCCTGAGGAGGAACAACCTGTTGGAGAAGACTTTAATGAAGATATGCAAGATCCTTTCCAAAACAGGATCTTTAGATTGGCCATGATCAACAAAACCCACAGAGCCAGACATATTGGTTCATTGATTAAGTTTCCTTGTTCTATAAATATTTCTTTCAATGCTGCTGAATAATTTAGGAATCTTTTAAATTGAACTTTTATTTTTTATAAAAAAAAAAAGGATATTAAGTTTTTCAGTCAAACAGCCAAGAGATGACGTTTTCGCTATGTAATAACAGGCTTCCTTTGTGAAACTGGTTAACCTTTTCCAAAGTTCCTGAAAAAATAAAAAATGGAAGGTTTTTTGTAATAAGAGTAAAATAAATGACAACAACATCCTGTTGTTAAGAACAAGAAACATATATTATACGAATAAATGAGAACACGTTTACATTACGGCTTTACAGGATAGTCCAAATAATAAACAGTTCATGGTTTAAACATCACAGAGTTCAACATAGAGCACCCAGCTCAAATAAACAAAACGAACGACTCAATAACGCAATACGTTTCACTGGCCTCATCCTTGTTGCCACCGTCGTCCAAAGAACAGATTCCTTTGCTTCCTTTTCGCTCACCATGCAGCCACTGCCACCCTCATCACTTGCCACGTAGCGTTTTCACTCTCTGTCGCTCTGGCGTCACACGGGATCTGATCTTGACGGTGACGACCGGTGTGTCGTCTCTTTGACGTTTTGTTCCATTCCAAAAATAACACCACATAAATAAATAATTTCATAACAGGATATTTTGTGTTATTTAGAGTTTTCATATTATCATCATGTGGCAAACTGATCCCTGATTTTTGGACTACATTTATGAATGAAAGAGCTAAAATTTGGTTAAGCAGGAAAAAAAAAAAAGATTCTTTTCATTGGAAATTGGATACTGACTTCATGTTCACCAAATCATGGAATATTTGCATTCAAAATCAAACAATCACTGTTTTCATAGTAAACAATATAGGAAATACCCACATAAGCCATTCCTTCCTCCTGGAAAATGAAAATCCCCCAGAATGCTTGGGGTGCAAGGGACACTACACTGTAAAGCACTTTCTACTAGGGTGTGGCCATCACACATACACACATATACCTGAAAATCTTTTACAACGCTAAAAATATGAAAGAATTATTCCCAAATCAAACCCAAATGCAATCCTAGTTTTCTTGAAAAAAGTAAATCTATACAAGACAATATGATCCTAACACAACTACCTTGACCCAACAAATAACATGAAGAACTCCACCTAACAGGAAAAATAATACCAAAAACTTATTTTAATAATTGATTTGGCATCAAATGACCAACAGTGGTTGATGTGCCATAAAACCCAAACCAAACCATAGTAAACAGATCCTTCACTTTTCAGCATCTATTCTTTCTCAATAAGTGAAAATTAAAAGGGATGATCCGAAACCAATAGTTTTTTTTATAGTAGTTATGTTTTCTACGGTAAAGTAGACGTGGATTCAATTTGACATTTGACTCTTAGATTTGAATGAAATTTCACCTCCAGGATATTAGTTTGAATTGATTATTTTACTAAGATGGAAGATAGATGATTAATCTCAAGTGCCTACCTTGTATAATCGGGGAAATATATAGCATGTGGCAGTGATGTCAGTGGTGCTGTTTGATCTGATGACTTTGGTTGAGTGAGATTTCCAAACTTCATCAACTTCATCAGGTCGGATATTGAAATATCTAGCTTTCTTTATTGCCGTTTCTAAGCAAAAAGCAGAATCTTCAGAGGTCGACTCCAAAGATTCAATTTCATGCGATAGACTCAATCTAGAAAGTAAAAAAAACAAAAAAACGGTTGAAATAAAAATACTGAAGATAAAGTTTGCAGATCAAGGAACGCTCCAAACTAAGGCCCCTAAGGTTGTTAAGTGAGACATGAAGAAAGCCAAAGAGCACAGCTGCCAAAATCTAGATACTATAACAATGAAGGTGGAAGTGAAAATCCAAATAATTTGAATAATGATACCAAATAGGATTTCAAAAACAGGAAGATTCATTTTTTTCTTTATGACTAAAATCTAGTTTATGACCAATGCAACATTGATAATTCTGCTTTGACAATTACTAACCTTGAATGTGCTGTTGGAACAACAATTTTTCTTTTGAAGCAAATTTGATTTGGTAGCGTGATTATGCTGTTGCAGGGTAAATCATGGGGAATCCCGTCATCATCAGGGCCAGACATTTGAGACTACAAATAAAAGTGTCAGAATTAATAAAATCCAAAAATCATTATTGATATTTTGGTTAGTAAATAAGTACTAAGTAAATAAGTACTAAAAATACCTCTAGATAAGGGTTTCTCAAACTTTTTTCCGGCTGGCACCAACTTGGCTTCTAGAAAAAACTGCTTGTGCCCCTTACCCCATAAACACATGTAAGCTTTTTTCTTAAGTGAAAACAACAATATTATAAACAAAATATTTATTTAAAAACAACAATATAGTACACAAACTTGACTTTGTCGGCTTGTAAACATTTTTTGACCTTGACAATAACCCTTAATAATCACATCAAACATTTTTTTCTAATTGAAAATAATATTAAATAGAAAATTTGCTTTTCAAAAATAATAAGTGCCTATTTTTGCATTACCACCTCCAAAGAAATTATAATCAACTTTCTTAATGACATGTAATATTATGCATTCATAGCCAGCTTTCTCGAACAGCAACTAAGTCTGATTGAACCCATCAACTTTAGATAATGCTCACTTAGAACTGAAGAAACCCAATACATCTAGATTTAGACTTGTGCATTACTATTCCCAATTTCCTGTAATGTTTTCTATTATTAAATGACCAAAACAGCATGCATGGGACAATTTGTACAGTTTTGGGTGAACAAAGGAGAATTGTAAAAATCATTGATCAATTACTGGAACAGCTGAATTTCCTTTGTGTCTTCCCTTTGTTTTGACATGGCATAAATATTAGGTTGTCCCAAAAGTTTGTAAACACTTGCAAAAAATTTAATTTTACAGGTAATAGCAAAAACAACAAAAATTATTCCTCAAAATAAAGACCATCATTTTCCAAGACTTTTTGCCATTGATCTGCAAATTTTTGGATCTGGTGAAAGTACCATTCAGCCGGCTTTGAATCAAAAAATTCTTGAATGCTTCCTCAACTTTGCCAAACAAATAAAATCGGCAGCCCTTCAGAAAGTGTTGCATTAAGCGGGATAGGCTGTAATCTGATGGAGCACAGTCAGGACTACAGATGTGGCAGAACCTTAACACTGTCTGGCTCTTCAAACTTGTCTTTGGTCTTCCTGGCGGAGTGTGCCTGCTGCATCAAAGTGCATTTTTGGCTTCAACTTTTCATAGACCCACTCCAGTTGCTGACAGTAAAAATATAAACGAAAAAAACAATTGCATAAAAATTCAATTTTTTTGTGCAGTTTTTAATTGTTTTGCAAGTGTTTATGAACTTTTCAGACAACCTAATATTATGTTATATCAATCTAGAAGAGAGTAGGACACAGAGCAGGAACAGGTTCAGAGAATTCACTTTTTTTTGGTCTACCTCAGCATTAAATGCAAGATAACACAAACTACTGAAAGTGATCGAGTGTGAAAACAACAGAAGGTGATTGAGACATTGGGTTTCTAAGTTCAATCCTGATTATGTTACACTGATGATTTAAAATAAGAATGAAACAGATCTGTATGGAAACTATCAAATTATTTATTGTTGCAATATTTTTAGTCTAATAAATACTTGGGTAGGACAGCAAAAATTTGGGCAATTTTATTTACACTGAGGGATTTACAAGAAGATCGACCAATCGCAAAACAGGAAGGACACTAATCATATAATTCACCCAAATGCCAAAATTCTTAGTGGCTACCAGATTTCTGTGCTGGAAAGAGATAACTCTATTTGTTACAATTAGACTTACAACAAAAAGGTTACTGAGTTCAATCGCCTGAATACAGCCGAAAGGTTCATCGGCCAAAACATTGTGAAGATAACAATGATAAGGATGAGGGCAGCAGCCCGAAAATTAGTTGTATAAATTATCAAGTCTGAAAGATTTAGAAAAACCCGAATTTCATTTTATTGTAACAATTTGGATTGTGGTCGTATTGTTCAATCATACTACAACAACTAACATTCCAGCATTAGGTGACCCATAAAGGGTAGATTGCTATAAAACAAACCAATCAATGCAGTGCCAGCGTGAGGCTATGGAGTGGAGCGGGAGAGACAATATTCTGATGGTGTTATAGAGACTCACGACAACAAATGATGAATTTCTGGAGAACCTCATAAATACAGGAATTGTTTGGAAAAACAATAAACTCAACCAATTCTTTGTAAGAAGAAGACCAAGTTTTCTATAATAGTGATGGTGGTGATGGTTTTGGTGGTTTTCATGAAGAGGGAGAAGTAGTGGTGTGGAGAACTTCTACTCCAATTCAAACCACCTAAACATTAAAAAAAATATTCAACCACAACGTCTGTTGATATTAGTAGCAGTTGAATTGGTCAGATTCATAGCAGTTGAATTGGTTGGATTAGTGGCTGGATATGAAGACGTTAGTAAGAACCAGTTATAAAGTTTGCTTCAAGAATTGGCATCTACAAACTCTGTAAGGAAAATAATTGAAAATGTGAATCTTTTATTTCATGTTTTTAGATTCATAAGGAGTTAAATTGGATTCATTTGATTAGGTTATCATTATTAAGTTATTACATATAAGGAGTTCAGAGAAAATTCCAAAATCATTTGTATTTAAACCATTCTAAAGAGAAACACAACACACACACAATATATATATATATATATATATATATGAAGTTCGGTACCATCCACACTTTCAGTGTGGGTGGAGAACAAACATTGTATTTGCATTTTTTGTCTTGTTTTAAAAAAAAAATGTCGCTCACTGAAACAACAATGAAATTTAAAAAACAGATTAAAACAAGACAAAAAATGAAATGTAACTGACAAAAATGTCAATCCCTGAAGATGGTCAA
>JAYKTE010128637.1:0-13319 GCA_036873565.1 Xipholeptos notoides | reverse complement strand
CATGTAGTTTTAAGGTTTTAACTCTTTTAATTTGCATATTCTCTCTTTTTCTCTTTAAACTTGATATTTATCATATGTAGTTTTTTTTAAACAAATTTATTTACAGCCATTATTAACTCAACAGTGACGTCTAAAGGCCAATAATGCTATTAAAAATTGAGTCCTTGCATTTTTACGAGCTTGCAATTTTCAGATTTTTACAAAAATATCATAGCATGTCTTTTGTATGAATTCGTAAAGAATTCAACATTGCTTTTTTTTTTGTTCATTTTGATACCAAATAGACAAAATATAAGAAAACTAAGAGGAAATTAAAAATCCTCAGTTTCATGACTACTATTGTGTTATGTTAATTTTTTTGTTTATTTTCTTGTTTTGTTTAGATTTAACCCATATGATTCAAATTAAACACACCAGTTGTCAAAGATAGTTGAGTAAACATAAGCTACACAATAATATCATGCTTCAACTTCAAAATATAAAAAAAATAATAGAAATATTTTTTTGAAATATTAAAAGGAATGGTATTCTTCTTACTTAATATCAATAATTCATCATAGTTTCTGATTCAATAGACATCCAAAGAACAACAATTTTAGAAAACATTTTACTTTTTCTTTGAAGGAAACTGTTTAGTGAATTGGTAGATTACTTAGTTGTTTCTAATTATTATTTAGGTTGTAAATGAATATTTGACATTAGTCTGAAAACTCCGAGAGTTACTGGAATTAATTATTTAATAAATAAATAGATAACCATTCCTTATTGGACTTTGTGGTTATTATAGAACAAATATTTTAGAAGCTGCATAAACCAAATATTGATAATCCTGATTGGATTAATTTATTAAGAATATCTGATGTTGAATAATTCATAATTCCTTATAAATTCAATCATTTTTAAAATTCCTTTGTCTTTGGGTTGAATTTTCTAAAATATTCTATCCAAATTTGACTTTTCTTGTCATAAAGTTACATATTTTTGTTAGTTTGGAATAGCAAAAATTAGTCAAATCCAACAGCGCTAGACAAACAAAAGGTTTAGTATCAAGTGATTTTTCAAATATCAACTTGTATTGCCAAAGCTTAGAAAAATCTCTATTCGTTGATTTTTTTATTTATTTTAGATCTAAATCTTTCTCATTGTCTACTAAAAATGTTTTTAAATAAAACCTATATAAATCTTTTTCTTGTTTTACCTAAATGACTTTTGAAAAGTTTGGATTTTAAGAAAGTTATTGAAAAGTTTTTGTTGCGCATAAGGAAAAAACAAAACAATTTTTATGTAATGCCTAGCAAACTATTTTATCTATCTAATTTACAATATAAAGAGATGAACCAGTTATTCATGTTGTTTATTAATAAATAAAATAAATTGTAAAGAAAAAGCAAATGTTAAAAAATTATGAAGAATAGTATTGCTTTTTATTTTCTGTTAGTTGTTCCATTAAAAAGTGCACTGTTACTTTGTTGAAGTTAGGCCGACAGATGCTTGTCAAATCAAATGTCAGACACTTTGCTTCTCATGTCAGCTGGGAGACTGAGTTTTTGTTAACAACTTGTTTATTTATAATTTACTACTATTTTCTAGATCTGGGACATCATTTTGGTTATGTAACTTTCATTCATGAATTATCTTGATGATTGTACATTTTTCTTGATGCCTATGGCCACATGGTCTTTAGAATGACCTTGACATTTCTTTTTTCTTTTCATTCATATATTTATTGTTGATTCATTATCCTATCTTTCGCCACCCATCAGCATATACTGCTCAGTCAAAACAGTTTTGATTTTTAAGCAGGTCTTTTTTCCTTTAATTAAATTGGTCATTTTATGATAAAAAAACTTTTTCTTTTTCATTATTTTACAAGTATATTAAATTATAACTGAGTTGATTATATTTGATATCAATTAACTAAACAACATTATTGTATAGTTATGATATTGTCATGTGCTCCTTTAAACTACTCTCTATGGCCAATTGAATTGATGAGTGTTTAAATTTTTTAACTTTGGAATTGTTTTAGGAGAGTTCAAATCCCATTTGAGTCATTACAATTACTTTTTATTGCATCAGGTAGATTGGGCTCATTAACTCAGGTAAACAACTCCTCTAAGTGCAGGAAAAGTCTGATTCTAAAACCTGGACTCATGTGTCACAGCAGGTGGTGCATCAAGGAAAAGGAAAACTCTGAAGTACTGAAGTAACCTGCCATAGAGTACATAAATATAACCTTGTGTCAAATCATAATTTTCTTATCTCTGGTCAATATGGATTTATAGCATAATTAATTTTGATTGTTTAATAGAATGTTTAATATTTGTCTATACTTATTAGATAAAATAATGTTTGGTTTTCTTTGTCTAAACTTTGAGTTCATTTTTTTTTTATCATTGGCCTTATTGTATTGACTAACTTACAACCTTTAGGTTTATCAAATCTTGAAAAGTTTCAAAATATTTGAAACAATAGACCACTGGCTGTGTTCATTAAAGATTCCTTAATTGCTATGGAAATAAAAAACCTAAATATAAAATGAACTCTTTAACACTAAGTAAATAATCCAAATTATGGATTATGATTTTCCTATCTATTAATTAAACAAGATGAAATTCAATTGAAAATACCAACCAATCAAATAGAAATTTTTACTATAATGAAAATGATTATTAAATCCAATTTATTGATTACTTGTGTTAAATACCAATTTATGTTAATAATATCAGAAAATAGGTGTACAATGTTAGAATTAGTCATAGCCATTAGACTGAACTTTTTTCTTTTTAACCTCTTAAACTCTTTTAAGATATGTTATTTTTGAACACCTCTTGGTTTTACTAGAAAGATAAAACCCTAAACTTTTCTTAGAATTTTTAATATAATTTCAAACTTTAAATTTTTCCACAAAGCCACAGGCACTATTTTTCAGAACTTTTTGCCCCTGTTTCAAATATTTTAAAAAGATTTTTAAATTTATAAAACTAAAGTTTTTTTTATGTCTTAGGAAGATTTTCAATAAGAATATCCAAAAATATTAAAAAGTACTTGAATTTCTAATAATTCCTTTTGTTTTCAAACACATAATTTTCTTAATTTTAAATGTCAGCTATCTTGAAATTGTGACTTCTTTAAAAATATGGAAATCCACAAGGGAAAAAAATTCAAATATTCATTAATAAAAAGCATGGAAGCATTTTTATGAAAGAAAAACTTTTGACTAATAATCTTGGAAAAGACTTGTAAAAATCTTATTCTTTCAATGAGATGAATTCTGTAACTACTATTCTTGCAACAATTTGATTATGAGAGAATGATATTTATCAAAAATAATTTTTCTGGGCATTAAATGACTAAAAAGTATGATATAATGTGAAACCATATGAAATATTGAAACATCTATATATTAATAGTATAGCACATGTTGTTATTTGGTTTGTCAAACTTATATCAAAAGCAACAGCCTTACCTCCCCTTAAACTAAGTCTTTAATCTTTTTAAATCATTAAAACCATTTGGTTTCCAAACATTTTTAAAACAGTTTACAGATTCAAATTGGATATTTTATTTTATAATTAAAAAAAGTCACGTTGCAAAGAAGCTGTAAGTGTTTTTTAATTATTATGAAAACTCTGAAAAAAATTTCTAAGCAATTAATTTTCAGTTTCAAACTATTTCTCAGGATTTGTTTAAATTTAAGAATGTGAAATTTAATTTCTGATATTTCAACTACTGTGGAATTTCCACAGATTCTGGTAGTTTAAGATGAATACTTGAAAAGTTGAGGAAAAGGATGAACAGCTTAGTTTCTTTCTTTTTGGTTAAAGGTCTAGAAATTAAATACTACTCCTGCTGTTTTTTCTAATAATTGTTTTTTATCAATAAACATATTATCTTAAAAAATGGTTTCTGCATTATGTTATAAATAAAAAAATAACGCTCTTCTTTTCCACTTGCTTAGGCCTTGCTTTCTGGAATAGAAGAATCAAAGGTTAGTTAGCATATACAGCAATAGTTCTCAAAATACTTTCTATAATCAGTTTACAAGAATATCTAGTTATTACCAAGTTTACTTTTTGAATATCCTTGTATCTAATGAAGCTAAACTTAGGAAAGAAATAATGCATTCAGAATTTATTATAAAGTGAACTGTGAGAAGTATTCATGGAGATACTGAAAATGTATCCAACATAAAAATATTATCTTTTTTCTTAGATAGAGAAAAATAAAATTAAAAGGTGCTAAAAAATGTCTTTTCCCAAGGTTGTCTGGTACTGAAAATTTCTGAAGCTGATAGGTAAAAAGCCAAAAACTTCACTTTAAATTTTCAGTTTCACCACTGTAATAATTCAAATATAGCATACACAATTTCAAAATGTCAGCGTCTATGTGTGTATAAAGAAAGAGATAGAAAGAAATATGCTAACTATAAGGGAATACTGCCAGGAGACTTTAGTGTGACATTCAACATCTTTCAAGACTCTTGTCAATTTTTGTTATCCTCAATTCTGAATAACCTCAATTATTGGTTGAAATTGCAATGAAATTTGAACTGGCTTGACTTTTCTGCTGATAATGAGCTAGGAACGGTTTTTCGTCAAAGTGGTCCCTTGGTGCTGGTTTCTTCTCCTTGGGTTGGCCTACACTTAAAGAGAACTGTATAAAAAATATGACTGCAGCATACAACATTCACCAATTTAAAATGTTTCAACATCATTTGATTGGCTCTTCATGTTACTCTATGTGGAGTTAAAATCAAGAAGCTTCCTTTGAGAGATAAATTCCTTCTATGATTCAGGAAATTCGCATTGTATATGCCAAATCAGGAGATTTCTCATAAACATTTACCGCCAGAATCCCACCAAAAGGTTTCTCATTTGACTCAACAAGGAATACAGAATTCATATAATCTTTCACAAACAATATTTTATAAGTATATAAATTATACGATTTTGTACTTATAATAACACTTAATAACATCTACTGGACATCCATCCAACACTAGTTTTTTGTTTGTTAGCACAAAAACTATTTATCTCAGAATAAATTGTTCTCGAATAATTATTTCAAAGCAAAATTTTCAACATTAAATATGCTACAAAAAATGTTATATATCAATAAACAAAAAAAATCTAAATATTATTTCTTTGTCAAATGTCTCTCTAGTACTATTAAGACTTGATTATTCTTAAGTGTGTAATATCGCATGAGGGTTGTTCAAAAAGTAATGTCTCCTATTTTTTATTCTGCCCTAATAGATCTGAGAGAATTGCATAATACACTGATATAATCACTGAACTTATGCATTCATCAGCTGAAAGTTTTCTCTCTCTGTTGCAGGTATTGACAGTGTAAGACTCTAAGAAAGCAACCTCTGTCATGGATGTGCATATGCAGACATAACTGAATTGATCAACATCTATTGGCATCTGTTGAATGTTTATGAAGCTGATACAGGTGATTTTACCACAGTTATGAGATGGCCTAATTGATTTTAGAGTGGTGACAGATGTAACTAACAAGTGGTAAGGGGTGAATGTAAAAGTGAATTTTTTGGGGACACACATGGTTGAGTTAATTTTTCCCTGTGTGTGTGCATATAAAAAATTGAAGAAACACCACAGGTATTTACCGAACTCGGTTCTGCTTTCCTATTTGGAGTTGATCCCAATCATAGTCAGTTATAAGTCATAATATTATCAATGATGAACTAGTTCCTAATGAGATGAACGTTTTAATTAATTTTCCTCTAAAAATCAATCATTTTCATTTAGCCAACAATTAGCTTTTAAGCGCTCCTCACAGTTAAAAAGATAAAAGATTTTTAAACAGGTAAAAAAAATAAATTAAATCAAAGTTTATTTGTTCAATAAAATGTTTATTTCTCATCACATTTACTCCATTTTCTGATATTTGGTTTTATTCATTATAAAGTCATCTTTGTAGGAAAAAAATAATAAAACCTGGTTGTTTCTGGTTTTTTCCCTTTTGTTATCAAGTTCAGAAAGTTTAATTTTACACAGCAAATACTTATTTTATAAATTAACCTGTGATTAAGTGAATATTCTCCGAAAGAGTTAATGATCTTTGATGACATATGTTTCACTTGTCATATTCCTGAAATAATGCTTGAACCTAGGTTCGTCTGGCTTTAACCCATCATACAAAAACAAGCTACAAACTAACATAGTTTTGTATTTAACATTTACTATATATAAATGTAAAGATGGCTGTCTTTCAAAATCACATAATGATTACCTGTTAGTGTGATGCTTTGCACGGAGTGAGATCAAAATAGAGAAAATATTATGCTATCCATTGCAGTGAGCAATTGGGCAGCAAGGGTGGAGCAGTGGTAAAAGCTTGGACTCTGGAATCATATTGCATGAGTTCAAATCCCATTCAAAACCATTACATTTACTTTCAGATGTCTTGGGCTGATGAGCCTCAATAACTCTGGAAAGTAATTCATCTAGGTGAAGGGCAACACTGATTACAAAATCACGGGGATACAATGAGCACATAAAAATGGCCTTGTGCCTAACTTGAGTTTGTACTCGACCAAGTAAATATAACCATTGTGAGTGAAAAATGAACTTTTGCTTGTTCTAATTTTTAATCAATTGAGTCCCAAGCTTTGTTCCATAGATCAGAATACCTTATATATCAAATTTCAAGTGTCTAAACAAAACCATACAAAATAGTTTGGTAGAGACCATGCCTTAGACACACAAGACCTCTTTTATATATCTACTAGAAGTATTGCCTAGGTGCCAGGGACTTGCTACCAAGGTAGTTAAGGAATACTATTATATAAAAAAGCAGTACCATTAATTTTATTTGTAAAGTGGTAAATACTCTTCCAAATTTTAATTGAAATAGTAATTCATGAAATGTAGGTTGCCATTGTGCTATGCAAGCTTTGGTGGTCTGAGTCATTGAGCTACGCACATTTTGATGGTTTGAATTTTTTGTGTTCATTTTGATCCGTGTTTTTTTGCAATTCCAAATTTTGACCCCTTAGCAGCTATTTTTCCTGCTCAAAACTAATTAAAAAGTGTTTCTAATAAAATCCCTGTAAAATAGCTGCCAAAGGGTAAAACTTGAAAAATTAGATCATTGCAGGTCCATGGTAACCGCTGTATTTAGACTCTTTAAAAAATCATTTCAGATTAATAAAATCTATAGAATTAGATAAAATTAATTATTAATTTATTCATATTTTGGTCCCTATTCTCTATTTAATTGCAGTTTTGTTTAGTAGTGCTTATTTGTAAAAGAGTTGAAGAATATTATCTGGTGGCTTCATCTGTTGCTGCTTGATGTTGGGTTCCAACATAAAAACGCTAGTTTCTTTTTGTGAAACTAATAGTGAGAAATTATGGGTGTATTTTGTTGATTTGTTTATAACATGAAATTTGGCCCAGAGGAACATTTATAGTGGGTAATCAGGACAAGTGTTCTTTGAGATTAACATATTGTAGCATCCAGTATGGTCATCAATTAATGTTTATCCCGGCAAAACTTTAAAATCAAAAGTTCTTGGATCAAAATGTTCTATGTCGAGGTTTTTCACCTGAAGGATTACAATTTAAAACTCAACTTTGATAAGCAAATGACATTTCAATAGTTTGATGGCCAAAACTATAGTTCATAGTATGTTTGCATATCTAAAAGAAAACTTTGAAAGGTCAAATTTGTATGAATGGCCATATTACCTTGAGTAGCTGGAGGTCTGACTTAGGTTCCTAGATTTTATAACATATTTAACATTTATGGGATTATTTCATACTAGAATAAATATTTATTGTGTAGATGGTCTTCTATTGTTTTTCAAATCCTTGTGTGTATTAGATTGAACAAAGTTCAATGACTTCTTGCCATAATATAAATCCAGTTTTTAGAATTTGTAGTCTATTAAACAACTTCATGGACACTTTAACTTACAGTGCAATAGAATTATATTGTCCATTGAATTATCAAATTTTTATTTACTGGTAAGCCATAAAGTCTAATTAGTACTAATTAACTATTACACAATCCAAGCTTTCATTTGAACTTAATAAGGATTGCTGGACTTATGATAACCATCTAGATTTTAAAGTTTGCCAATTTAAATTTTTGACACCCAATTCACATTCAGTCATAAAAATAAATGTTATGAAAATATGTATTTAAAAAAAATTTACAGTTCCAAATGAAAGAAAAAGTCTTTAAGAAAATAAAATGGTTGAAGTTATGATACCAGCTTGCAGTGTATAATTATTCAAGGATAAAAAAGAAGCAATTGTCCAGTAAGAAAATAATTTGATATTGATATCAAATCCAGGATGATGTCTCTTAGCATTTTGTTGCTTTCAATCAGAAGAAAAAAAATTACTAAAAGTAAAAATAAAATAAATGTCTAATGAATAAAATTCAGTATTTAAGTATTTTTTTTTTATCTAACTAGACAAACACATCTATAAGTTTCTGGTCAAGGACTGGACTAAAAAGCTGTCTTTCAGTAAGTAGGAAAAAAGAAGTAAGATATTATGGTATGAGGTTGAGATCTCATTAGCTCTGATTCCCAACTAGGTGGCTGTCAGGATATGATTTACCTTCCCTTGGAATAAAAAGTTAATTCCCTTACTTAACAAAAGGGTAGCTTTCATATCATTACAAATAAGCTTCCTTTGTAAGCTAAACATGTCTCTTCGTTGTCAACTCATATTTCTACTAACAAATACTGTAACAGTGACTCACACAATATACAACAAATAAGCAAAACTAACTATCTATAATATTCACATTTTCTCTGAATATAATATTCTCATGTTGGTTATGAAATCCATCTACAACAATTGCTTAGGCCTTCTTGAAGTATTTTTTCAAATGAATTTGGTAATCTTTGAAAAAACTTACATGGTTACAATGTCTGAAATATTACCAATACTTAATACAAGACTTGTAGAAATTCTATCTTGTTCCATAAACGGTGATATAAGGACACAAAGTTAACTCTATAAAACTATACTGGATTTAAAAAAAAAGTTTTAATTTGTTTTTGATGCCAACAAATGTAAAAAGTATGAATTCATTTATCCACCTAGGTATGGGTCAAATAGAAGTTGAAATGGAATCCTTGGAATTGTATATTGTCATGGTCAAGAAATAGTTGGACTAATAATACGTGTTGAAGTAAGGTATATTTGAAGATATATCTACATAGTCGAGCACAAACCCAAGAAAGGTGCAAAGACAGTTTTACATGCTCATAATACTCCTAAGCTTTTGTAATCATTGTTGCTCTTCACCTAGATAAGTTACTCTCATTGAGTTGATGGGTCTTACCATCCACCCAGGCTTTTGGAATCTGTGTTATCCTTACACCTAGATCAGTTACCCTTTGGAGTTAAGGAGCCTCATCTGGCTGAGACAGCTGAAAATGAATGTAATGGCTTTGACTGATATTTGAGCTCATGTAATATGATTCCTGAGTTCAAGCTTTTACCACTGCTCCACCCTCGCTGACATAAGATATATTTAAGGAATAGTACAAGAAATAAAGAATAGCTGAGAAAATAGTCCTCTCAGCATGTCATGACATTACACATGCACGCAGTGCCTGGTAATTGGGAACTGTGCAAAGCAGATATTAGTCATGTGTGGACAAGTCCATCTGTAGGGGTGACATCCCAACATATATGTATGCAACCAATGACTGCAGATTAAGGAAATAACACCCATAAGAAAAAGGATTATGAGAAAAAAAAATGGAAAGATTAAAGACAATAGGAAAAAAAGTTTTGTAGAAAAACACAAACACAAATGCATAATCAGAAAAAGAAGAAGAGAGGTTGTTCATTTTGCTTGGGACTAGAAAAGTGTGAGCGCACACACATACACACACGAAGAAAAAGAAAATAGAAGAAAGTAATGAAAGAGAAAAACCCAATGAAAATTGCTTACATGGACAAAACTGCCTATATAAATATGTTGATATTCTGATGTTTGTGTATCCAAGTGTTCTTCAAGTGTTACCAATTTCCTGAATTGGTGTAACACTTGCCACGAGTCTACAAGCAGCAGCTGTCGATAAATGCGATGGATTCTCTCTTTCGTGTGAGGAATCTGATGTCTGAGCAGGGCACTGACTACCACAACCCTTTCCTCCCCAAATCAAACCCACTAAGTTCTCAAACCCCAACCCAACCCTTTAATGCAACTGTATATCTACCCAAACTGACCTGTTTTGCGGATGGGGGGGTGTATTTTTAAATGTTTTTTATATGGATGGACCACAGTCAGTTGCTCTCACCAGTCAGCCAGCCATTTGCAAGAACCAAAAGCCTATTAGTGTTTTCTCTTTTCTTTTTTTTCTGGCCATAGCCTTTTAATGTACTTTTTTTTATTACCTCCCTTATTTACTTTTTTTTCCTTCTTTCTTTCTTTCTACCACCTCCTGCTTTCAATATTGATATTCAAACTATAACAGACACAACTGAAGCAAATGAGGCAGGGAAAAGTGGTTGACTGCCTCTCTGTTTAGCTGATGATGGGAGAGAGAGAGAGAGAGAAAGAGAGAGAGGTGGGGAAGGAGAAGAAGTAGGTGAGAAGGAAATGGAGATGGGGTGCTTCAGGTAACACCTACACTTGAAGAAAGAGTAATAGTCTATAGTTTTCACTGTGTGGATAAAAAGTAAGAAAGAAAGAAAGAAAAAAAATCAGGTATATAAGCAATGCAAATTATGAAGTTGAAGAAGTACGGAGCTTCCAAGCTGGTATAAAATGCTTTTACATAGTCAAACACAAACAAAATTTAACTGGCAATGAACTCCATTTCTTTTTTTTTTTTCCCTCGGTTTATTTTGTCTCTCAAGCATTTCCTGATAATTAACAAGGGAATAAAGGATAGGCGGGGAAGTCGATTTGGGCCAATTGGTAGGCAGTCGGACCTCGGAATCATAGTACGCGAGTTCGAATCCCAGTTGCTCCGTTTGCTTTCATATTCGTACTAATACCGTTGGTAAAGGTATGAATCCCCACATTCCCTCAAGCTATGGGTCGAATAGCGTAAATTGTGTCATTTATAAAACTGTGTGAACAAAAACTAATGTTTACCAAAAAGATTATTCTTGGCATTAAATGATCTAAAATGGTTGATATGCCGTAAAACCACAAACACACAAACATTATGCACTATTTACCCAATAGTGGAAGGTAATGTGGGTATTCATACCTTTCCCAAGGGAATTCGTCCGAATATGAACGCAAAGGGGATTTGAACTCGCGTACTACGATTCCAAATCCGACTGCCTATCCCCTGGGCCAAATCAACTTCCATTACCTTTTCCCAAGAGTATTAGTCCAAATATGAACTCAAATGGAACGACTGGGATTCGCACTAACGTACTACGATTCCGAAGTCCGACTGCCTATCCACTAGGCCAAATCGACTTCCCCCCCCCCCATCAGACTTGAGTCCCCGTCAAGCGATCTTATTTGACGTAGAGACACGACTCCATCGATTCAAATTCTGTGACATTCATTCCCTCTGTTTATTCACGTCTGCCGCTGTAGACAATTCTCGTGCAAAGGCAAACATCTCTTGTCGGTCGCTTGACATTCGTTTCCTCTTCTTTTCCTTTTTGCTTCTTTTGTCAAATATAGTCGCGAGTCAATTAACAAGACTTGTAATTAAGATAAATTAGTCGTTTATTTACATCGTTTTTCGACGACCCTGTAATGTAATCTATCATTGATGATTTATTCTATTAGTCGTCCTTCAAATTCAATCAGAGATATAGAGGATACACCAATTGATTACCTCCAATTGTTTATTGGGCAGTAAGGCTGGAGCAGTGGGAAAAGTTTGGTCTCTGGAATCGTATTACCCTAGTTCAAATCTCAGTCAAAACCATTGCATTCAATTTCAGCGAGGTTGGAGCAGTGGAAAAAGCTTGATCTCTGGAATCATATTACACTAGTTTAAATCCCTGTCAAAACCATGGCATTCAATTTCAGCTGTCTCGGGCAGATGAGGTTCGTTAACTCGGGAGATTAATTCATCTAGGTGAAGGGCAACACTGATTACAAAAAGGCCTGGGATATAATGAGCACATAAAAATGGCCTGGTGGCTAACTTGTGTTGGTGCTAGACCATATAAAAATAATCTAGTAATGACAAGAATATTCTTTAATAAAACCATATTGTTACAGCCCTACTAATAACTACATAATTAAAATAAATTATATAATCGAAAAAATTGGTAAATAACAAGAATATTCTTTAATAAAAGCATATTGTCACAGCTCTGTTCATTAGTCATACTATAATTATTTGCTTCCATTCTCCCAGTAACCTCGAGAAAACCTTGGTTTTTGATTTTGTATTTCTTTCACCGCAGATGATTGATATGCCGTAAAACACAAACAACAAAACAAAAAAAAACGCTTAGGCATCTTTAGATTGCTTTATCATTCACCTTCATTTCAACACTCAATCCTATCTAGGTACTTTGTGAGCAACTTTAATTTTCATTTGACATTCCAGGTGACGAGGTGGTTTTCTTTCTCATATTGGCTTAGCACCAAATCTCATACCCAACCCACACTGAATGTGACTGCCTGGGGAAACTATAGTGCATTAGTTCTTTTTTTTTTTTTTTTTTCACTTGGTCATTTCTTATGACTGGTCAAGTTTCTATATATACCTATCTGGCTTACCTCTTAAGCGTTCCCGCGTCTATGCATCATGCAAGTTGAATCCTAGTCGATCCATTTGCGTTCATATTCGGACTAATATCCTTGGGAAAGGTATGAATCCCCCCCAGATTCCCTCCAGCTATGGGCCAAATAGTGCATCATTATTATTTGCATGTTATTAACAAAATACGTGTTTACAAAAACTAACGTTTACCAAAAAATGGTTGATATATCGTAAAACACAAACAAACAAATTTATTGACGTCACTGAATACGTTTTTACCTATCTCTGTGTGATCTGAACATTTCTAAATCATCTGCCTGGTGAGCATATCAAAATGTTGGTAAATATAATAATTGCTACAAATCTTTAACTATTCATAAGAGAAATTTGAGATCCGATTAGTATTAATGAGACTCGTCAATCTATTGGGCATTAGAACAAAAACAAATATATATATATATATATATATATATATATATATATATATATTAGGTGTTTTATTGAGATGAGGCATTTTATAACTCAGGAATCTTTTATTAGCAGACTGTTGTCCTCATCTCGGATTAGGTGTTATTATACTACGTTTCGGCCAACTATCCCTCTGGCCTTCGTCAGGTGGTTAACTAAA
>JAYKTE010128526.1:0-13320 GCA_036873565.1 Xipholeptos notoides | reverse complement strand
ATCTCAAAAATCCACTCATGATTGTCCGCCCAGACCCACGGCACAATGGATAAAAGCATTGAGTATCTGTATCCCACCCAAAGATTCCAAGGACTCAACACTGTACCCGGTCATGGTTAACAGAACGAGAGCAGGCTACACTTGTGGTTTGAATAAAGGGTTAAGTTTGAAATTCTTTGACTCCCGATGACGACAAGAAGGTTCCTGAAGTCAACAATAATAAGGATGAGAATGTTTAAACAGATTTGAAAATCAGTATTCATTTCATAATATACATTGCAAAATAAACCTTTGCCTTAAAAAAAAATAAAGGTCAATATAAGTTTTTTTTAAAGAACATTGTGATCTACAAAGTATAGAATCCTGAACATTTTAACAAAAAACAAAAAAAGACGGGGTAAAAAAGGCAGAGAAAAACATGTGGGAAAACAAATATCAAACAAACATTTTACTTCATAACAAGAAAAAAGCACACATCTAAAAATGATAGACAACCACCGACAATGGTCAACGACGGCTGAAAAGCTTGGTGAATACATAAGAACTTTGGACCCCAAAATAAAAATACTTGTTCGGAAGCAAGAGAAAATAAAACAGAAGATCCTGAAAAGGAGGATTAACGTTCTCTTTAACGAGACATCTATGAAGTACTAAGTAGTAATAGGAAAGATCTTACTTTTTTCTTTAGAGAGTAAGCTTAATTCCAAAAGATCAGTTAAATCCAGATACGGGGAAAATATTGTAGAATATTGTAGAAGAAAAGTTTCACAGCTGTTGGTCAATTTCAACAGAAGGGAAAATATGAAAAGCTGGTTTTAACAAAACCAATTATTCATGTCAAAAAAAAAAAAAAAGAGAGAGAGCCAACAGCATCAGATTACCGCCATTTAAAATCATTAATGTATTAGATCCCATTAGACCAATAGTCGAGCTTTAGTTCAGTGATCAACAATGTGAAGGATTATTTAAAAGCATAAGTAATAAAAAATTAATGAGATAGCAGATGTTACAATGCCCACAACTCAAGAAGATTTGTTCCATTTGTTTTTGTTTTATGGCATATCAACCTTTTCAAGAAAAGTAAATTTAGATTTAAATTGATGAAAATAGAATCTTGCCTTTTAATGTGATTGAAGAATTTGGAAAAGTTAGCGGAACATAATTTTCATTAAATCATCAATTTAAAACTAGAATTAGCATTATTTTGGTTATGTTTCACTGATGATTTCTAATAAGAATGATACAGATCTGTGTGGAAATACCAAATTATTTAATAGTTTTATTAATAAAATAAGCAGTTTATTCATTTATAATAATGCCAGAATGTAGTTTCTATTATATATACAGTGGGTGCAATAAGTATTCAATACAAAGCTAAAAGTTGATTTATTTTAATTACACAGAAACAAAAACAATAACAAAGAACTATTCTAATGTATTCTTGTATGATAAAGATACGAGATTTGTATTAACAAAAATACATTGGAAAAGCACTTTGTTATTATTTTTTTCTTCATGTAATAACAATACATCAACTTTTTGCTTTGTATCAGATACTTATTGCACCCACTGTATAAAATACAATTTCTACTCAATCTCATTCAGCTGGAGACTAACTATATATATATATATATATATATATATATATATACACACACACACATTGCTAAACCATTGTTTCATATAAAAAAATGTAAATAAACAAAATGGTATCAAAGATTCTATACAGGTTTGACAACATTAAGAAATATAAATTGGGATTCGTAGCTCAGACAATAAAGTGGTTAGCCCTTGCAAGATTGAGTTTGAAAGATTAGTTCTGGTTATGCCGCACTGATGATTTCTAATAAAAATGAAACAGATCTGTACAGAAATACCAAATTATTTATTATTAGTGTTATTTATAGAATGAGTTTATTCATTTATAATACTGTCGGAATGTATTCTTTTATTAGGGTACAATGATTTTTCAATTCTTTTTAATATCAAAAATTTGTGTATATACCTATTAAATACTCATACCAAAAATTAGATACAAATCTTTAACAGTTTTTTTAGCATTTAGCATGAAAGATTTTAAATAAAAACATTGAAAAATCCTTCATTTTGCCAGTGAAGTGAAAACCCAATGATTTTAGTTTTGGTCATTTCATTTAACTTAATATGAAAATGAAAATTAAACTTAATATCAATTATTTAATATGCCAATTTTGGAACTACAAAAAGAATAATGAGGCAAGTTACAAAATAACATCAGCCCACAAAATATTTTTTCCAAAAATTTGAGAAATTGAATTTAAAGACATCATAATTTGTGAATTTAGTCATGATATTGGTGACACCGGAAACATGTATCCATAAAATTAAAACTGAGTTTTAACAAAAATAAAATAATAAAAATTTATTAAATAATTGATATTCTTAAGTTCATTATCCATTTTCATATTAAGGTAAATGAAATGATCAATATTAAAATTGTTTTTTTTTTTTTACATCAATATTTAGGCTAAATCTAACAAAATCCAGAATTTTTCAGTACATTTTTATTAAAAATCTTTCATGCCAAAATCAACCTACTCTAATGCATATGTAAATGTGCATATTAGTATTGTGTGGATAATATGTATATATAGATCCATTCCAATGTGTGTGTGCGTGTGTATATGTATATATATATATATATATATATATATATATATTGAATATGAGACAGTTGTATATCAAGGAAGATAGTTTTAGATGTACATAAATTGATAGACTTACAATGATTTTGTCCAAAGGTCATTTATCAGAGTTAGGACAAATATGCATTAATTTTGCAAGCCAAAAATACTAACTATTACACTATCAGTGAGGAGGGAAAGGAGGGATAGAAATCATTTGTACAACTAATCCACAGAGAAGGCAATTCAGACAGAAGTAGTAATAGGTAGCAAGTACCAGTTTCAACAACAGGCTGACATTCTACTCAATACAGACAGAGGAAAGTTTGATATGATTAAATTTAAATATACATCATCGATTAATCTTGGGGGTCAACCAATCAGAAGCCAAATTGACACTAAAAACAAAAAAATCTTATTTGAAAACACTTTTGAAATTAAGTTAATCATTAACATACAAATGCCTATACCTCAACCCTAATTCAAAAACAAAACGGAGAGGTCCAATTGGGGCAGTGGATAGGCAACCGGACTTTGGAATTGTAATATGAGAGTTCGAATCTCAGTTGTTCCCTTTATGTTCACATTAGGACTAATACCTTTGGGAAAGGTATGAATCCCCACATTCCTCCAGCTATGAATTAAATAGTGCACATTGTATTATTCAAAAACTATGTGTGGACAAAACGAATGTTTACCAAAAATGATTGTTATTGGCATTAAATGACCTAAAAAGGTTGATATGCTGTAAAACACAAACAAACAAATACAAAACTTTAAGCCTATTTTTTTGTCTACCAAGAAAAAATAATTTTGAAAGATACAAATACCTTTTGTATATTTATTAAGCGGACTATAGTCCACACCTCCGAATTTGTTAAATTTACTAGGTTTCAGGTTTATCCTTAACTCTTTTTCAGGTTTTCTGCTTATTGTCAGAAACAAAACAGCAGTAAGGTTTTTTGTACTGTCAAAATAATTGGTTTAATTTCTAAACAGAAAATGAGGACTATAGTTTGCATAACATACAAATCATCAAGTCTCATCTCAAGGATTCGGAAAAACAGAAAATATAACAAATATAAAGACGAAGATCATAATAAACATACAAATCATCATGCCTCATTGCAAGGATTCCAAAAAATAATAAATTTAACAAATACAAAGATAATGACTGGAGTCCAAATAATAGATATATAAATTATCATGACTCATAAGTTTCCGAAAAACAAACAAATACTTGTCAGACTATTTACAATAACTAATATTCATAATTTGAATTATTTTTTTCTTAGTTTTCTTTCTTTTCAAATCAATATTGATTTACAACAATTTTTGCCAGCTTACAACAAAGATTTCAAATAAAGCAAAGTTTATTAAATAACATACGTAAGGATATTATAAGCCATCCAGCCCAGCATATGAGTATTTGTGAGAATAATGACAAATCAATTTTTTTCTGCATTTCATTCACTTTTTTTTTTAACATATTTATTGTTTCACTAGCAAAGTTACATAGATTTTTCTTAAGACTAGAACTCTCTAATGGCACCACGTAATTATATAATAATAATATGATAAATAAATCCGATTTTCAGACTATTTTCACACCTTAGCTGGGCTGAAAATTTTTGTTTGAGTGACATTGTGTCACCCTTCCTTTACTGTCACCCCAGGTGGACCTCTCCCCCCCTTGCTATGCCACTGAATTAGTATCAATTGTATAAACAAAGAAATGAATTGAAAATTAAAGGTATGATCTTATATTGATGCAAAACCTTTTTCTCTAAACTAATTAAAAGAATTCTAAAGGAATTAAAGAAAAAAAAATTGCAACATTAATTACGGTCAAGTCATGCTAGAGGCACCGGTACCCGTCAGATCACCAAAGTTAAGCAATGTAGAGCCTGTTCAGTACTAAGACCACTTAATAATACCAGATACCATACCATGTAAATAGTTTGTGGCATGATCAATCGAATACATTAAGCATTCGAATTGAAAGACTTTCCCTTTCTACCCGTCACAACAACCGATCAGGTGAGTTAAAAAGCATCCTTCATTAGAGTTAGCCTCTCGGGTGAGAACTGGGTGTTTCAGAATACTCTGAGATTGCGAAAACCTTATAGCAACTCAAAGACTGATCTAAGCGTGAACGGGTTAGGAGAAGTCTTCTTGCTCAACAACAACATTAAAATGTTTTGTTGGAAAAGAGAAGACACTATAACAAACCAGATGGTCACCAGGAAGTGAAAACAAACAAAGTTTGTGAAACATCTTTGTTTAGTGGTCCATTACAAATAAAAACATTCAACAAAAGCAGCAACAACAAAAAATCTAGTGTTTGAAAATCAACCGGAGCAGGTAGACAGCAAGATGTTACACGTGTAAAAATAAAAAGTGTGTCACTAAATGGGATGAAAATTTGATGTTTGTTTGTGTTTTATGGCATATTAATCTCTTTAGGTCATTTAATGTCAAGAACAATCATTTTTTGATAAACGTTCTTTTTTTATCCACACAGTCTTTTTAAATAACATAGTATGCCCTATTTAATCCATAATCGGAGGGAATGTCGGCATTCATACCTTTCCGAAAAGTATTAGTTTAAATGTGAATGTAAACGAAACAACTGGAATTTGAACTCGTGTAAGACTAACAAGTTGTGCAATATAAATTTTGACAAACTTCCTTTTTCGCTTGTCTTTAAGAGAAACTATAATAACCAGGATGAAATGCAAAGCATTTATATAGACCAGTGGTGAGGGAACAAGGGTGAATTACTCCAAATGGGGTAAATTAAAATAGAGGATCCCACGATTTCTTGTGTGCTATTTCCATACCAAAAACAGACTTTTATTTCCTATGATGGATGAAATTACCAATTAAGCATTTTTCCAATATACATTTTTGTTTATTATTATCCATGAATTTTATAAGAAATTGGTTTATTCACCAGAGTACTTCCATGTGTGAGGGTAAATTCATTTTTACTACAAATTCTATTGAATCTTTCTTCAAGGAGTAAAATAGTTTTACTATTATTCTTCAGATAAACCACCAACAAAAGATAATAAAAAATGCAGGGCTCTATGAACAAATTTACTTTTAGTTGACCTTTGACAACTAAATATTTTATTTCAACTAGCCAAATAGGAAAGTTACTAGCCAAACCCAAGAAATGTCACTCTAATGAATAAAGCCATTAATTTAAAACTTAGTTACTGTTTAAGACAGCATAATTATTTACACTTTGAACTACTTTTTCATTGGCATAAAAATTTGTTGAATTTCTTTAGACATATTTTAAACAGACTAGTTAAAAAAATAGAGTATATTGTTCTATTTCTTATTCTATTAATCTTTTTGTGTAAATAATTTGACTTTTGTGTAAATAATTTGACAAAAGGGTTGAAAAGACATTTTTCACTCAGTATTTGAAAGGTTGCCAGTGAAAAAAAAACAGTCGCTAAAAGATAAGTGCTTTATTATCTTTAGTCGCCACTTGGAAATATCACTCGCAAATTCACAAGCAATGTAGAATCCTGTCTTGGCATTAAATGACCATAAAAGTTGATAAATAAAATAACATATCCAATTGACATTTTATTTTGAAGTCTACTTACCACGTCACATTTATATCAATAATCAGATCTATGTTTTGGTGGCTAATAAGAATGATCCTTGATTAGAACTCTGTATTTGAGAGACAGCATGTGCTTACAAAGGAACTTAATGATTTACTTTGATTCGTCATTAGGAAACACTTCCAATAAGGTCAACTTAATTAAGCATATTGTTTTAAAAGCCACAGGGTAATTTTTTTTTTCTAATATACAAAACCCTAAAGGTATTTTCCCTTCTAAAATTTCTACTCTAAAAATAGAATCATTTATGTTTAATTTAAACCCATAAAAAGGACTGTAAACAGGCTAATTAATCCATTAACCATTTTTAATAAGAGAAGGAATAAACAATTGTGCCAATAAAAGTTGATTGGCATCATCACTATTATTAGTCAGAACACTTTGAAGCATAGCATTAAGGGCACCTTCAGAAAATGGTAAAAAATAAACTAAAACACTTTTAAAATGAATTCTTTGTTCAATCTCTTTTATAGACACCAAAATTGTCTAGGGGTCGGGTAACTTTTTGGGGGTGTTACCCAAATAGAATGTAAAACAGATAAGGTTTTTTCTGTTTATTTGTGTTTTACAACACATCAACCTTTTTAGGTCATTTAATGGCAAGAACAATGATTTTTTCATAAACGTTATTTTTTTTAGTCAATTCATAGCTTTTTTAATAATACAATATGCACTATTTAATCCATAGCTGGAAGGAATGTGATGATTAATACCTTTCCGAAGGGTATTAGTCCAATTGTGAACACAAACACTTGTTCAAATCAAGGCTCTTAATTAAGCTGCAAACTGAATCTTTTATTTAACCCAAGGGCTGTAGACAATCATACTATGTTATTAAAAATTATGTGCCAATAAAAAAGAACATTTTTTGAAAAATAATTGTTATCAGCATTAAATGACCTGAAAAAGTTTTATATGCCATAAAATACGAACAAAATTATTGTTAAATAATGGACCAAGATATATACACACGTTGTGTTAGAAATCTGCAGAAGAAAAATAAAAATGAACCACAAAAACTTTTTTAAGGAAAAAAGATTGTTGCTTTTTTATTTTATCTCAGCTGATCTTTATTGGCATAAGTTTTATCTTTCTTTGTTTTAGAACAAAGATATCCAAAATTTCAGCATCCAAATTGAAATAATAAATTAATACATCTACATGCTTCTTTGAAAAAAATTATGAAAAAATTTCTTATGATATTCAAGAAATGCTCCTAACTACTTTCACATGCCAATAAAAGTGATTTCTTTTGTGTCTGGTGAGAAGACAGCCTAATATGTTTGCTCAATATTTAAAAATGACTCAGGGAATTGATAAATATATTCATTTTAGAAACTATAGCGAAAGGTTTGTATTATTGTTTAGCAAAAAGAACCATTTATCATTTTTTTAAAGGTTTTAATACCAACAACAACTCTTGGAAATGGTAAACCACCCAAAGAGGATTGGAGCAGTGAAAGAAGTTTATGTTGCCATTATTTATTCAGCCATTCTGTTAATAGTTTGTAATTTGACAAGATTAAAAAGATTAAAATTCTTCAAATACTAACTTTTTTTTAAATCCTTGGTACCATGATCCAACCCATTCTATTTTTCCAATGGCTGCATTTAATAGTCCAGCTAGTTGCTTTCAGACAGGCACAATTTGAATCATATTACACAAGTTCAAATCCCATTACATTCACTTTCAGCTGTCCCAGGCACATGAGGCTAGTTCACTCAGGAGAGTAACTCATCTAGGTGTAAGAATAACACTGATTCCCAAAACCTGGGTAGATGGGGCCTGTCAACTAAATAAGTGTAACTCATCTAGGTGAAGCACAATATTGATTATAAAAGTCCAGGGATATAATGAACACGTAAAACTGGCCATGTGCCTAACTTAGGTTGGTGCTTGACCAAGATAGATAAATTCTAGTAAAATGAATTTACCCCCACAGTGGAAGTACTCTGGTGGGCAAACCAATTTATAATATACCCGGTGAACCAAGTGCAAGTGAGATACAAAAGATTGCACTGGAAGGGATGGCTAGAATCCTAAAAAAGATCTTTTGGATGGACTCATTGAAATAATGGTAAATGTTAGACATGTGATTAGATGTCCCATACCCCCGAGAAGAAAAGAAAAATGTAAAAAAAAACAAAAAAACAGTTGATATGAGTGCCGAATCTTTATCGAAGGCTTCCTTCAGTTGAAGTATTTTTTATTGATTTTGTTCACTTATGAATCCATTATCTCATAATTTGCATCTCAATGGACATTTTTTCAGCAGACATTTTAGGTATTCAATCATAAAAAATCACTTGAAAAATATGTCGAAAATGAAGGTATTTTCTCATTTTTGGCCATAACTAAAATTTTCTGAATCACACAGGTAATTCTGAGCTATGCTGGTAGTCTTTCGTATAGTGACACTTCATTAGATTGGAAAGAAAGAGAAATAAGGAATTGTGAGAGAGAGAAGGTTAATCAACAGCTGCTACCTATTTTCATTCAAAAAAAAAAAAAAAAAAATTTTCTTTTTTAATTTTGTTTAATGCCATCTACAAATACTCTATCCAAGGTTGATACTCATGCATGAGTCAATGCTTATCAGTTGTTAAAGACAATTAATAAATTCATCAAAGGCTCGATAAAAGAAGCTACCGTCAATTTTGCAGATTCTTATTTGTTTTTGCAATGAATAGTCAGCAATATAGGATATATCTACTCGGTCAAGCATCGGCACAAGGCCAGTTCTATGTACCCATTATATCTCTGTTTTTTTTTGTAATCAGTATTGCCCTTCACCTAGATGAGTTACTCTCATTGAGTTGATGGGTTTCATCTACTCGGGATTTTTGAACCAGTGTTATCCTTACACCTAGATGAATTACTCTCCCGAGTTAACTAGTCTCATCTACCCGAAACAGCTGAAAGTTAATGCAATGGTTTTGACTGGGATTTGAACTTAGCCATATGAAATGAAGAAACAAGTCACTCACAAACTATGTTGATAAACTATTTATTTTGCAGACAAAAAAAAAATAGTGGAAAAGCACAACAATTTTTTTCTTCAGAGATAATTCATAATAACAATAAAATACACATGAAGGTAAATCAATATTCTTTTATTTCATGTATTGTTTAGATTTTCAATTATAGACCCTGGCATTGAGAAATGCTAATTATAGTTACCAAAGTTTTAACAGACTCCATAACCTTGGGATAAGTAGTCAAACAAACACCTGTGCAAATACCAATTTTATTCAAGATCAAATTAAATTCTTTTTATAAATGTAATTAAAAGAATACATTATTAAAAAATTAAATCAAATGTTATCATACATCAATATATTAGAAAAAGTGTCATTCAAAATATGAATAGTAAGTTGTGCGGAGGAGATGCCCTAACCAAGAATGATAATAATAATAATAAAAAAGGTAAGAAAATTCCAAACACCATCTGGAACCGGAAAAAGGAGATTAAAGTTGGAAATAGTTTGACACCTATGACCGTACCAGTATTTACCTTCAAAATAGTCCCAGTCATAGGACTTGAAATAATTCATACCTGGTGGCAAAGAAAAATGTTAGGAATAATTAGAAATTAAAAAAAAAGAAGAAAAGAACCAATTGAGTGTTTGCTGATGATTTTGTTGCTTACCAAAGAAAATAAATATAGAATTCTTGAAGACATTAAACAGTATTCAACTTCACTATTTTGTCAATGTTATTTTCAAGTATAGTTTTTAAGTTTTGTGTTTTATAATATTGATGGCGAATAGAAACCAGGGGTGTATAGTCGATTAGTATGTGTTTTACCCTATAAGAAACCTGGCAACTGGAGCATTTGGGTGGTTTTATATCTTTTACCAGCAAGGACTGGGAGGAAAAGGTATGCCATATTCTAATTTGAGATTTGTAAAGTGTTTTGTTGATTTTAACCAAAGATTTTATGGGACAAAATAAATGAAATTCAACAAAGACCAGTGGTAAGTTTGTGAGTAATAAAATGAGGGAATGGGACATTTCCATGGCCGATTAGGTTAATTGAATGAACAATACATTTTGTACTCGTTCTTTTTATTAATTCATAAATATTTTTTCATGTTTAAAAAAGGAATATAAAAAGTTTAAAGCTTAGAAAAGTTAAAAATTATTATGTTTTCTTTGAAATTTTTAACTATCTTATTCAAAAACCCTTTTTTTAAAATAAAATATTGATACAAAATTAGTTCAAATATTTTTCGAAAATATATGTAATAAGTCCTTTTTTTACTTTAAACAATTAGTATACAGAATTAATTTTAAAAATGTAAACAAAACTTTGACTATAATGACGAAGAAGCACTAATTTGATGCAGAATCATCCCATCACTGAACCAAAACATATCAAACCCCTAAAATGATTGTCATTGTCTGACAAAACTAGAAAGATATGTAGACAAATCAACAAGTAACCTTAAAAAAAGAAAAAAAATTACCAAAGCAATGACAGAGAAAGTAGTTTTAGGAAGACCTGCCTTCATGAGTAAAAACCTTACATACACATATATATATTATTACACACATATGATGGCATCAAGAGGTATATAATTATACATAGGTTAAAAGTAATGATCAAAAAAGTTATAAGATATCCTGTTTACACTTCAAGTTTCGAGAGTTTTCAAATGACAAATATTTTAAACTATTAGAACAGAAAGTAGTTCTTTGGCCTTTGGTTTTGTTTGTGTTTTATGCCATATCACCCTTTTTAGGTCATTTAATACTGATAACAATCATTTTTGATAAACCTTCTTTTGTCCCGACAGTTTTTTTTTTTTAATAGCATCATATGCACTATTTAATCCATAGCTGGAGGTGATGTTGGGTTTATACCTTTCCTAAGGGTATTAATCCAAATGTGAATGTAAACGGAATGACTGGGATTCGAACTCGCATATTACAATTCCGAAGTTTGACTGCCTACCCACTGTCCCAAATGGACCTTCCATGGTCTTTGGTCTTGTCCATAAGAAATCAAGTTTTTGTTTATCCGACTTAGTAAAAAAAAAAAAAAGAGAGGAGAGCGGGGTTGAAAAAGTTTTTTTTTATAAGTAATCTTTATTCTTCACCTCAAGACTTTTATACAAATTAAGGAATGATTCTTTTAAGATTAGGGTTCAGAATCTATTCAAGTTTTTCGGAAATTCAATCAAAATAATGCATTAGGTTGTCCCAAAAGTTTGAGGAAGTGGATCAAGAGTTCTTTGATTTGAAGCTGGCTGAATGGTACTTTCACCAGATCTGAAAGCTTGCAGATGGATGGCAGAAAAGTCTTGGAAAATGATGGTCCTTATTTTGAGAAATAATTTTTGTTGTTTTTGTTATTACTTCGTGAGTAAAATTTGTGTTTATAGACTTTTGGGACAACCTAATATTTACTTCAAAGACCTTTCTTTCTGTTTGTAGTTTATCTTTATGATAGATCAGACATTCTAAATATAATAATACATTATTGACTGGATATATTCCTAAAATACAATAAAGGCAAAAAGTACACTTAAAAATCATGACAAATTATTTAGTCATCCAACTTATATTTGAACAAAGTAGATTCTGTAAAACATTATAGATCTCACAACTTAACAGGATTTTCTAGAAGTAGACATTTTGTTTTGAAGTTGGAAAAAAAATCTTTCATTTACACTAAAGTATTCGGCTGTAGGCCAAACACCCTAGATTTTTCATTCTGTGACCTACACTTAAGGTGTAAGAACAAAAAAAAATAGGACAAAAAATGCCAATAGTCCTCTGAACAAAAAATGGAATTGTAATTGGTAAGATTTTGGAAACAAAGCCAGTCAAAATTTCAGCATCTAATTTTTGTATTAAAATTGAAATAACAAAATAACTAGTGTAAGCAAATTTTACTTGGTAAAAGTTATGGAATAGTTTCTTATAATTTCATACATAACAATTTTCAGAAAATTACACCCATCGTTTTTACAGGCCATTAGAAGTGATTTTTTTTATAGTGACAAAATTGCCTATGTAGACAAATTCGCACATTTTCCTATGAAGAACAAATTTTCAAAATCTATTTATTCATTTCTTTTTGCGGACTGTTGTCTTCATCTTACATAGTTTTTCTTATCTGCCAGCCTTTGTCAGGTGATTAACCATTACACCAGATAGAAACACAGAGTCTAGTAATACCTTGTAGCACAGCGAATAGAGGCGTTGAATCTCAACAGTTCCAGGTGAGCATTGTCAGAAGATAGCGGTTTCAACCCCTACTCAAGCAGCCAGAGGTCTAGTTTGTCAAAATGTGGTTAGATAGACAATAACTATGGAAGACGGTGGTTGCTGGAAATACGGCTACAAGACTCTGAGTTCCTATCTAGTCTTGCAGTTAATCACCTGATGGAGGCTGAGCGATAAATTGGCGGAAACATAGTGAAAAACAACAACTGTGTCAGATGAGGACAGATGTCCGCAAAAAGGAATTAATGAATAGATTAAGGAGCCACATCTCAAAGAATTCCCAGAAATTATTAAATCTAATAAAAAAATAAAGTTTTAGTTTTATTTGAAAAATAAATAATTATCAGTACAAACCAAATTGCATTACTTATCTTATTTCTAATACATTTAAAACATAAATTCAATTGAAAAGAGTGAACTTCTGACTTTAGACTATAAACAATATGGCATTACTTTTTAACTGGAAAAGTATTATCTATGGATGACTGGAATAATCATCAACAGATAAATAACTTGTTTTAAATAAAAATATTTTTGTTTTTGTATTTAAATTTTTAAAAAGAAATTACATTTGTACAACTATTTTTCGGACTTCTGTCATCCTTATCATTGTTATCTTCATAATGTTTTGGCCGAAGAGTTGTAAGGATAACAATGATAAGGATGAGGACAGAAGTCTGAAAAATAGTCATACAAATTATCAAGCCTCA
Source organism: Xipholeptos notoides (assembly GCA_036873565.1). Classification (NCBI taxonomy): domain Eukaryota; kingdom Metazoa; phylum Mollusca; class Cephalopoda; family Idiosepiidae; genus Xipholeptos; species Xipholeptos notoides. Next base: position 65 of record JAYKTE010128526.1, on the reverse strand, counting down.
TCCCAAGGATTGTGAAAGGCAACAATGATAAGGATGAGGAAAGAAGTACAAAAAATAGTAATACA
>JAYKTE010128415.1:0-13322 GCA_036873565.1 Xipholeptos notoides | reverse complement strand
TGACACAAATTACACTATTTGACCCATAGCTGGAGGGAATGTGGGGATTCATACCTTTCCCAACAATATTAGTACGATTATGAACGCAAACGGAACAACTAGGATTCGAACTAGCGTACTACGATTCCGAGGTCCGACTGCATACCGATTGGCCCAAATCGACTTCCCCCTTAAAATCTGTGTTGAACTGTTTGTTTCATTGTTTTTACGACACATCTACCCTTTTTAGGTCATTGAATGTCGAGAAAAACCCTTTTTCTTTTTTAATAAACGTTATTTTTTCCACGCTAGGAACCGGTGTCTCCAACGTGACTTGATTTATCTAAGTACTGACCAGGCTCGCCGTTGCTTAACTTCGGTGATCTGACGGGAACCGGTGTCTCCAACGTGACTTGACCCATCTTAATACTGATCATGCTAGCCGTTGCTTAACTTCAGTGATCTGACCGCAACCTGTGGCTCCAACGTGACTTGACCTATCTAAGTACTGACCAGGCTTGCTGTTGCTTAACTTCGGTGATCTGCCAGAAACCGGTGTCTCCAACGTGACTTGACCCATCTTAATACTGACCAGGCTCGCCGTTGCTTAACTTCGGCGATCTGACAGGAACCGGTGTCTCCAACGTGACTTGACCTTTTTAGAAGTGTTTACTTAAGCTCTAAACAATTTAGAATATTCAAGTGCTATAATTATTTCATACGGTTTCTATCAAAATTAATGGAAAAAATTTCTACACTTAAGATAAATTATATATATTTTCTATTCTATGTTTCAAAGAATATTTCAACTTCGTATATTTTGAAAAAGATCTCATCTCACCAACAAAATCAATATAATTGCTTTAACGAATGCATTAATTCAAAACTACAGACACTGGAAACTAATAAGGAATGACCAATAGCTTTTAAGACCTCTAAGTATTTTAATATCGCTTTATATTATATTTACTTTGGTCGAGCACCAACCCAAGTTAGGCACAAGGCCATTTTTATGTGCTCGTTGTATCTACTCCAATATTATATCTATTTACTTGGTCGAGCACCAACCCAAGTTAGGCACAAGGCCATTTTTATGTGCTCATTGTATCTACTCCAATATTATATTTATTTACTTGGTCGAGCACAAACCAAAGTTAGGCACAAAGCCATTCTTATGTGCTCGTTGTATCTACTCCAATATTATATTCATTTACTTGATCGAGCACCAACCCAAGTTAGGCACAAGGCTATTTTTATGTGCTCATACTGGGCTTTGGTAATCAGTGTTGTCCTTCACCTAGATTATATTTTATTTGGTCGAGCACCAACCCAAGTTAGACACAGTGCCATTTTTATGTGCCCATACTGGGCTTTTGCAATCAGTGTTGCCCTTCACTTAGATGAATTACTCTCCCAAGTTAACGAGCTTCATCTGCCCGAGATAGCTGAAAATGAATGTAGTGGTGTTTGACTGGGATTTGAACTCGTGTAATACGATTCCAGAAACCGAGCTTTTTCCACTGCTCCAACTTTGCTGCCTGTCATGGCTAGTAAATATAACGCTATCTATTTCTGTATATTTTCTGTGTAATTTATGGCTTTATCTTCTTGTATATTGATGTAGGCTTGTAGTATGGCAAGACTGAGAGTCGTTTTAACTAGTTTTTGTTCTTCTGTATCCTGTGTAGTTGTTTCACAGAATTTGAAAATTCTATATACATTTGCTCATTCTTAGGGGGGTCACAAAATGCAACTAAAGTAGATATAACTGTCATATTATTATAGAACAGAATCAATTCACATTTGAAGACGCACAGACATTTAGAATAAAAAGAAACTTAAGTTGCAACTCAAAAAATGTCATATATGCTCTAAAATGCGTTGGTTGCCAAAAAGTATATATTGGCGCTACCTAAGCATTAAACCTAAGAGTTTCTTTACATAAAGAAACAATTCCAAGACAACTTAGCATGGATATATAAAAAAAGCACTCACTTCACAAAACACACAAACACATTAACAATACATACATCCTCAAACCCACACTAATACATATCACCACAATCCCCTTTACATTCACACAAACATGCAAGGACTTCTAATATCAAAACTAAGGAGAGAAAAAGGAGTGGTCAACTAACCTCAAGGTGGCCGGTACAGAACCCAAATTTAACCATTCAACAAGAACTTACTACAAAAACGAACAGCATGAAAAATTGTTCCAATTCTGATACCGTAAACTAATATTTAAAAAAATCACACTAAATTAAGAACCACTATTTTATCGCCTGAAGAGAGTCACACAGACTCTAAACATGTGTAACGAACACGTGTATATAAAATATAAAATAAATATCAACCAAATGTTGATGGCCCTGATTATCTACCATTTTCTATCTATTCATTTTTCTCACGTTGGAACAGCCATTTTTTAGTTTGAATATATATTATTATATATTTACTAATCAAAGAACTATTTTTGGGGTTTTTTTCTGCTTTAGGCCCTTGCTCTGATAGAACTCTACAATGCCCCTGCTGGTCGATACAAGGATGATGTATACCTCCTGCCAAAGAAAATGGGTAAGTTTTCCCAATCTTATAATCTCTGGTTTCATCAACATCTCTGCCTGAATAAAGACAAATCTTCTGTTGAATTCCATGCCTTATTGGTATCCATATCCCCCATTGGTATCCTTAATAGGAGGCTTGATAATTTATATATTCATTATGTGAACTATAATCATCTTTATATTTGTCAAATTTACTATCCTTAAGAAGAGGCTTGATAATTTGTATATTCATTATGTGAACTATAATCATCTTTATATTTGTCAAATTTACTATCCTTAAGAGGAGGCTTGATAATTTGTATGTTTATTATGCAGACTGTAGTCCTTATCTTTATATTTAAATTATAAATTAAATTTACTATCCTTGAAATGAGGCTTAATATTTGTATATTTATTATGCAGACTCTAGTCCTCATTTGAACTATTGTAATCAAGCTTTTACTGCTACTCCCCCTTTGCTGCCAAATTTTAAGGATTCCGAAAAAGAACAATATTAAAGATGAGGACAATAGTCTGAATATTTAATTTGCAAAACCAAGAAAAGGTACCAAAAATAAGTAAAGAATAGCTTATATCATTTCATCTAATTTCCTGTTTATTATAAGTTTAGATTAGATTCTTGGGCATGGCTTTATGCTTAACTGTCATTGGCTGACAACTAAACCAATCAGTGGTGTTGCTGACCCCCACCACATCACCCTATGCTGAATGGTTGAATTTTCATACTTTCTCTAATTCTACCACTCTATTGACCATTGCGTTACTGCTTACATGCATCTTCCGAGATAAAATCAAATACGAAAAAACAAGTGTGGGCTCACTCAGGAGAGCTATTGGTTACATGTCAAATTAAGAAAAACCTAGACAAAACCTTATAAAACTAGATTTTTCTTCAGACTAGACCCCTTTAATGGCACCATATAATTACATGGTAATATATGATAAATAAATCAAATATATAAAACAAGTTTGAGAAAACATGTTATATATGAAGAGTAACGACCCGACAAGCACCAAAAATTTAAAAAAATGGAAAAAAAGACAAAAAAAAAGCAAGTAAACAACATGATGCACTGTGATTGGCTAAAAATCTTTGTCCTGGGCACTCTCATTGGCTGCCAGGCACTTGCCAGGTAGCTTTAAGCATACGATTATTGAGAGTGTTGTGACGCTTGTCAAATTGTACTCCCAAGTCTGTACATTAGTCGATTTTCACCCATGTTTCAGTCTCAATTCAACCATGTCTTCTCTTCCACGTGATAAAGAAGACTTTTAGGACTATAATAGTATACATAACTTGTTTTTGGTCATGGTCACACTTGTTGAATTTTTACTTTCAATGCTTCATAAATTAAGAAAAACCTAGACTAAACTTTATAAAACTAAATTTTTCTTCTGACTAAAGCCCTCTCATTGCGTCATGTATTTTCATGATAATATAGGATAAATAAAGAATATTTTTTGCACCTTAGCCTGGTCAAAAAAATTTTGTTGAGGTGATATTGTGTCACGCCTCCTTTCCAGTCATCTGGGGTGGACCACCTGCACCCCCTATCTACACTACTGAAACCAATCCTTGAGATGAGGTATGATGAATTCTAAAAGCATTAATTGGACTATTTTTTTCATCCATATTATTTTCTTCTCTTTGAGATGAGGTATGATGAATTCTAAAAGTATTAATCGGACTATTTTTTTCATCCATATTATTTTCTTCTCTTTGAGATGAGGTATAATGAAACCTAAAAGTATTAATCGGACTATTTTTTTCATCCATATTATTTTCTTTCTCACTTTGAAATGAGATATGATGAATTCTAAAAGCATTAATCTGACTATTTTCCTCATCCATATTATTTTCTTTTATCTCCAGATGAATATGTGGCCAGTTTACACTTGCCAACTTTTGATGCCCATCTTACAGAACTCACAGATGAACAAGCCAAGTATCTTGGCTTAAACAAGGCTGGGCCATTTAAACCGAACTATTATCGGTAAGTATACATTCCTTTTTTTTGGGGCGGGGGATCACCTTCAACAGCCATGGTCTTATATCACTCCTACTTTGGCTCCCACTCATGTCACTGTGGATGTTTTGAGTGGTTGTGGCTGAGTGTCAAAATGATCAAACTTTAGATTACTATGACCGGAGTTCAAATCCCCTCCCTACAAGTCAGAGGGGTGTGTAGTCAATAGGTAGGTTAAGTTTGTTAAAGAAACTACTATGATAACTTTTGGTTTTATTGTGGCTGAATATAAGGCATTCAGACAAACACCAAACTCTCAACACCTCATATTCCAGAAGGAATCCAGAAGCATTAAAAATAAAAGTATTATACTGACAACAGTAAAGTGTGTATTTTTGTATGGATGTCAATCGGTGATATAAAACATAATGTTTGATTAATTATTTATTTGGTTTTCAGATCTGTTGATGTCAATATATTTAATAACTGCAACTCCTCTAATCTGCACAAAATAAAAAATATTCAGTTAATGTTTAATTCAAGCAAACATATAGTTTCTAACCCTTGCATTGACTAGTGGGGATAGTTTTGAAGATGGCACTATTACATCATCTATCACGTGATTAAAATTTCAATTGATTGCACAACGAGTTTGAATTGCTTGCACGTGTCACAATTACAAAAGTTAGGGTCAAGAAATGAAACTATTTAATCAATCATATACACGTCTTAACCTTGGTAATAGTGTCATCTTTAATACTATCCCTGCCAGTCAATGCAAGGGTTAGAGATTATCTGTTTGCTTGAAGTAAATACTTGCCAAATATTCATTGGATCTGTTACTATTTAGGATTAATTTCTTCTTTTTATTATAAAAGGTTTTTTACTTTTCATAATATCTTAAAGTTGGGACAATTTTCTAATGTAAATTGAATGACTGATTGTTATAAGGGTGTTGGCCCAAATTTGAATGTAGCATCCCAAAAATATGAAGATGATTAGAGGTAATTCTTGATGTACAACAAAACCTTAAATTTCTAATCTTTTTTTTTCTTTTTCAGATATTAAGGACTGTAGATGGAACACCCCAAACCCCCAAAAAAGATCAACCCACTTCTTAGAACAGCCTACCAGTTGTTATCCAGTGCCTACCAATAACTGTATTATTATTAAAATTAGAGCAGCTATACTATATCAAATAAAAATTCACACACACATATATATATATATATATATATATATTTATTTATCTATCTATCTATCTCTATATATACAGGGTAGGCCAAAACAATGTTACCACTTTTGCTGGTTGTTTACTAAGCTGTCCTATCAAGTAATGCAACTCCTGCATGACTCATGGGTTCACTTTTCACTTGCACTGTTCACCACGCCCACATGTTTCATTTTTATAAGTAAACAAACTGTACAATAAAAGCTTAATCAGTTTAAAGTTATTTTTTATTTTTGAAGTTAATTCAAAATATTGTACATGACCCTCCCCCAAAAAAAATATATATTTATTTATTTATTTAAAGATTATAATAATTTCATAATTCAGTATAAAATAGAAAGTCATTAAAAATTTTGTTTAAAAAAGATTTGTTTAAAAACTGAAAAATTTAAATTCTAAAGGAAAATTTGAAAAAATAAAAGATTTAAAGAAGGAAAAAGCAAAGTAAACAGAAATTATTTTGTGAAAATAGAAAAATAGTTGAATTAAACATTGAAGATTCTTTTTCTTTCTTTCTTTCACAAAACAAGAAGCCAAACCACAATAATTAAAAAAAAAATAACTGAAAACGACAGACACACAAAAAAGCAACTGATGTTTTTTATGAAGTTAATGTTGAAGTTATTTAGAAAGATCTGTATTGTTTGTTCACTTAATTTAGTAAGCTGTACTGTTTGTTTACTTATAAAAATGAAACCCGTGTGCGTAAACTAATTATGACATGGTGAACAGTGCAGGTGAAAAGTGAACCATTGAGTCATGCAAGAGTTGCATTACTTGATAGGACACAGTAGTTAACAACTGCCCCACTTTTAATCAAACACAAGTTTTAAAAATGAACATTTATTCAAAATTTTATTTACAGATTTTGTTACTCTCTCCTCCACAATAGATTGCTTTAAATCCATTGGGGTGGGGAGAATTCAGTTTTTGTTGTTGATATTTCTGAAAAGGAAACAAAGATCTTTTTAATTTGGAAATTGTAAAAATATATAAAGTGTTAACATTTTTTTTTTTTGGCCCACCCTATATAATGTATATGCAAGATTATATACTATTATTACAACAGCAGCTACAAATATTAACCCTAACGATGAAAGAACAGTTTTTTTAGTCCAATGATACATTCCTCAATTATCTTTTTTTTTAATCCTCACTCCTGTCCTCATCAAAAATTTTGGTCCATTCCCAACGTTTGTTCCCCAGGTGGATAGCAACTGAGCTGGTTTATCTCATATATCAATGTAAAACTGCTTTTTTTTTAGACTGGTAGCCGATAGAAAAAAAAGGAAAAACAAAGGAAAAAGATATATAGCATCTGGTTTTTTTTTTTAACTGAATATCACTTACTGAAAGGTTGGCTTAATCAAAACTTCGACTCTGTGAATTTTTATTTTACTCAAAAAATTAAAAGAATCAAAAAGTAATATTCTTTAATATCTTTTAAAGAAATGCACTATACCATTTTAAAATTACATTTTTTAATTCAGAATCCTTGAGATGGGGTGTGATCATTTTTAACATCTATTATTTAGACTATAGTTCTAAAAAATAATTATTTTTTACGTGTAAATTAGATTTTTTAAAGAAATGTATCGTACAATTTTAAAAGTTCATTTTTAAATTCAGAATCCTTGGGATGAGGCCTGATAATTTTGTACAGCTATTATTAAGACTATAGTTCTAAAAAGTATTTTATTTTTTATTGTACAATTTTAAAATTTAATTTTTTAATTCAGAATCCTTGAGAATATTTATAGTTCATTTTTGTTAATAAATTGATTCTCGTCTGAGAGCTATTTTTATTTAAATTCAGCAACATTATTTTTGGAGTGGAATCTTTTCTTTCAAATATGAAGTTTGGCTTAGCCAACTATCTAGCCAGTGAAATTCAGGGTTACAAATGCCCTATGGCCGAGGCCCCATTTCTTAAAAATAACCTGGTATTGTATGTACTCATAATGTGTGTATATTTGTCATCCAACATAGTTTTTTTTTAGTCACCCAGTGTCATCAGGGTAGATTTCTAATACTTTCTGACCTGAAGAAGACTTAGTTACAGAAACAAAGTGAGAATACATGTCATTGTATTATTCAGCACAACAGATAAATAATTCCATTGCACTCCTTTTTCCTGACGATATCTAATTAGTATTATTCAGACTATTTTTTTCATCCATATTATTTTCTTTCTCACAATGTTTCAACCGAATCACCCTTCAGCCTTCCTCAAGTGTCCTAAAATGACTCACATTGAGATCCATCTTTTTTATCATTTTTTTAAATTTAGAAGAACAAAAATTTACTTAAAAAAGAACATGAAAGACACATTAAAAAACGTGAGGAGCTTACTGAAAAAGAAATGCTTGACAACAAAAACAAATCTTCAATTTAAAATAAGAAAAATAAAACCAACACTAAATTTTGGAAAAAATGATTGATCTAAAAACAATGAGTCAATTTAAAACACCTGAGGAAGGCCGAAAGGGGATTCGGTTGAAACATTGTGAGAAAGAAATAATATAGATGAGGAAAATAGTCCAAATAATACTTTTAGAATAGGTAATTAGTCAAACAAAATCCCCCCAAAAAATAACAAGCGTAACCAAACCAATTCTTCAGCATTAAATATTGTATTCCCCTGCATAGAAGCTGACCCCCAAAATTACAACTCCCTCCCAAATAGTGTAATCCAACTATTTCATCAAAGTTGGTCCCTAAAAATAATTAGTCTAAAAGCTGCAGGATAAGACATTCTTTTCCTTTTTACACCAGACATGTTTGGGGTTTTTAGATTTTTTTTTAAATTCTTGAGTCGGCTTTTTGCAGGGGAAATACGGTAACCCAAACGGGTTGACATGTGATAAAATAAGCCAACCAATCAATCAAGTAATTGTAAATGATAAGTATTGTTTTTAAAAGATGTATGTATGTATGTATGTATGTATGTATGTGTGTGTGTGTGTGTATATACATATATATGAATGAAAACAGCAACAATATAAATAGTATTATATTATTTCAAAAAAAGCCAATTTTGGTCAATGAAAACCGTCATCAGAACTTGAAATGTTTGGTTAAAAATGAAATATAAGAACTGAAAAAATATCTAAGTGAATATTTCTTAGGATAAAAAAAGAAAAAAAAGTGAAAAGTGTTTCTAATTTACTCATTCTAACATCTGAAACATTGGCTTTTTTTTAAATGATATAATATTATTCATATTGTCAGAATTTAATTTCTATTTTTTGTGCATATATATATATACACACACACAAAACTAAGATGTAACTGTTCATAAAATGTTATCATTTTACTTGGTCGAGCACCAACCCAAGTTAGGCGCAAGGCCTTTTTTATGTGCTCATAATATTCCTGGGCTTTTGTAATCAGTATTGCCCCTCACCTATATGAATTACTCTCCCAAGTTAACAAGACTCATCTGCCCGAGACAACTGAAAGTGAATGCAATGGTTTTAACTGTTATTTGAAATTGTATAATACAATTCCAGAATCCAAGCTTTTTACCACAACTGAAAGTGAATATATTGGTTTTGACTGGGATTTGAACTTGTACTATACAATTCCAGAGTCCAAGCTTTTACCACTGCACCCATGGAGTGCAAAGTACAAATTGCTTATCGTCTTACACTTCAATATTATATCCTAATTAATTAACTAAAAAATCAAATAGACTTTTTTCCAATCTAAAATCATTTTATTATATATAAAGTCTAATATAACATCCATTATATCCATATAAAATGTTGGATTTTTTTTCAGGCAATCCAGGTTCAACCATTTCAGTTTTCAGCCAGAGCTGAAAAATCAGATTTAATCAAAAAATGAATGAATAAAAAGTTTTTTGGGTTTTTTTTTTGGGTGGGGGTTGTTATTTGAAAATTGCCAAATTGTAAAAAGTTAACTTTAAAAGAAATTTCTTTGAACAATCTTGGTCTTTTACCAGACCTTGGCTTAAATACCTGACTGACTCATACTCGATAGAAGCTGTATTAAAATGCACACTGTGTAACAAGCAAATACTAATAGAAGAGAAGGGCATACAAAACTGACCTAATCACACTTAATAAAATCTACATCTAAATGCACACTCTGCAACCACCAGATAGCAGTAAATAGACATACTAATAGAATGTGAAATGTACAAAAATATCTGAAGAAAATATTTTTAAAGCAACAAATATCAAAATGTCGCCAAATTATACAATACTTGAAAGAGACAAAACTGTTCCAACTTCTCTAACCAACAAATATCGCCAAATTGTTCCAAAAAGCAAAACCTCAAATTATATAATACTAAAAAAATATCTACAACAAAATGGAAGTTGAATTGAAATCTATATATTAGTCTGTTAGTATGTATAGGTTTCTCTCTAATTACTGTTTGCGATCCGCAAACAGTAATTAGAGAGAAACCTTCCTTTATTAATCTCTGTGGTAGAGATTCATTAAAAACTTTTCTGGTGGAAAAAAATTTGTTAAAAGTTAAAGGTTTTAAATTGTCTCTTTATCTTATGTTTGAAAAAAAAAGGACTAGAGGATTCATTATTTTTTTAGATCCTTCAGATGAATTCTAAAAGTATTATTCTGACTATTTTCCTCATCCATATTATTTTCTTTCTAACAACGTTTTGACTGAATCACCCTTCAGCCTTCCTCGGGTGTCCTAAATTGACTCATTATTTTTAGATCTATTTTATTAACTTTTTTTTTTAAATTTTATGTTGGTTTTATTTTTCTTCTTTTAGATATTGAAGGTTTGTTTTTGTTGTCAAGCATTTCTTTTTTCAGTAAACTCCTCCCGTTTTTTAATGTGTGTTTATGTTCTTTTTAAAGTAAGTTTTTGTTCTAGTAGGTTTTCATGTGTTTTTTTTTATGTGTTTATGTTTTTCTCATATATTCTATGAAAATATAATTCTATTTAATATGTCCTACTGTCTTTTCTACTCATGCTTAACTATTTTAACTCACATTCTGGTCTAGATTTCCTTTTTATGGGCACCCATATAGAGTCCACAACCATGCTTGGTCTGCTGAATAGGTTGTTTTAATTTAAGACACTTTTGTCAATTTAGGACACCTGAAGAAGACCAAAGGGCGATTCGGTCGAAATGTTGTGAAAGAGAAAGTAATATTGAAGAGTATTTATTATTGTAAGTTTTTAAAAATGGTAGTACATTCTTTTTTTAAAAAAAAGATTATTATTGGAATTTCCATGAGTTCTGTTAATTATCAGTGAATTAAAAATAATAATCAAAATTAAAATTAAATTTTTCATTATCTTTCAAAGAATTGGAAACTTTTTACAAAATGGTAACATTTAGAATTTTAAACACCTCCACCCGACCCCACCCCACCCCTCTTTTTGGGCGTTTTCTTCATTATAAACATTCTTTGGGAATGGTTTGCTCTCTTTTGGTCATTCCAAAGATTTTTGGATATTTTTTTTTAAATTGTTTCCAATTTTTTATCAGGAGAGAATTATTTTTTTTACACTTGTTAAATCAATCCATTTTTTTAAAAAATAATTTTTAATAATTTTTTTTTAATTGATGGTTTTTAATTTTTAAACATTTTTATCAATTTTTCATTCTTTTAATTTGTTAATTTTTTTATTATTCTTTTTGATTTTTAAAATTTAAATTTTAAAAATTAAAATAATTTTTTTTAATTTTCAATGGATTTTTTTAATTCTAAAAATTAAATTTAAAAAATTAAATTAGATTTTTTAAATTTGATTTTTAAGATAATTTTATTTTTATTTTTAAAACTTCTTTCTCATTTTTATTTATTCGGAATTAAAAAGAATAACTGAATTTTCCTATAATTGGTTTGGTTTTTTTACTTTCAAAAATTGTTTATTTTCTTTATATACAATGTTCTTAAAATGAGAAAAAAATACAAAAAAAAATAATCTTTGATATTTGAAAAAAAAAGTTAGATTTAAAAAAAGCATTTTTTCACATCAGTGCTTCATTGGATTTATCCAGAACACAGATTAAACCTGTCTTTAGAAATTATTTCACAACACTGTTCTTAATTCAAGAACTTATTTGAAATAATCAAAACCATGAATAATTTGGGGGTTAATGAATAAAATTTTAAAAAGTTGTACCACAAAATATAAAATACTAAATAAAATACTATACTAAACTCCTAAATTGAAAAGTTCTATACCTCTCTACAAAATATAAAATACCTTTCTATACCAAACACCCAAATAAATTCTATACCCCAAAATAAAAAATACCACTCTACACCAAAATGCATGCCACAAAATATAAAATACTCCCTAATTCTAAATTCTATGCTACAAAATATAAAATACCTCTATACACCAAAATGCATACTGCAACATACCAAAACCTCTGTACCCCAAAATGCATACCACAAAATATAAAATACCTCTCTACACACAAAATCCCCTTGCCCCCAAAACAAAATATTTGTATAAACCAAACTCCAAAATACACCCCACAAAACAAAAACTACTTCCACAACATATCTACTAAACCTAACCCCCATTCATTATTTTTTACTAATTTTCAAATATTGATTGGCAAGTGTTATTAGTGGTGTTCTTTTTTTGTTTTTTTTATTTTTGATTTATTTTTTAATCTCTTCCTCGTATTTCAACCCCGCCTCCGACTATGTCTCCAAAAAGAAAAAAATACTGATAAATAAATTTAAAAAAATTAAATTTTATCCAGAATGGAATGAAAAAAAAAATTTTTTTAATTTACTTTCACTGATTTTTTTTCTCAATCAAAACAGTGGAATTAGCTGCTTTTAAATGGTTTTGATAATAATAATAATGATAATAATATAAAAGTTTTTTTTTTAAATCGTTTTATTCTTTAGCAATTTTTTATGTATAAAATTTTTTTTCATTAAAAAAAGAAATGAAAAAAATCAATAAAAAGGGAAAAAAAGTGTTTTGTTTTTTGGGTTTTTTTTCCACTGTTGACTTTTTTTTAGAATTCTGCCAACTTAAATGATTGGTCAATTTAATATTTCATTCTTCCTCCTACTGCTCTTGTTTTGGTCATCAACTTTCTTTTTTCTTACTTTTTTCTTTTTTCTCTTACCATCCACAGTCCTGAGACCCTAGGAAGATAACTTATTTTTTAAAGGAATGCCATTGAAAAAACCCTCCAAAAAAAACAAACCAAATGACTCCTTCAAAAAGTTTCTCCTGACTCCTGGCATCTTAACTCACCCTACCTATCTCCTAAATAGAATTCGAATTAGGCATATAAAACTGACCCATTCATACCTGATGGAAGCTACAGAATCACCTAAATGCACACTCTAAAACCAGCAGATATAACTGCAAAATACATACTAATAGAATGCAAAAAATACAAAAACATCTGAAGAAAATATTTCCAAGCAAAGTATTTAAGACATCAGAATTTCACCAAATTATACAATACTTAAATCCTTCACATAAAAACAAATATACACATGGTCTCTGTGTGTGTATGTATGTATGTGTATATATAGATATATATACATACACACACACACACTATATATATATATATACTTTTT
>JAYKTE010128304.1:0-13322 GCA_036873565.1 Xipholeptos notoides | reverse complement strand
AAAAAGAATTTTAATTTTCCTTTTCAATATTTTTAATTCGATTTTTTCTTGTTCTTTAACAAGAGACTTAGTGGCTGGGTCAAGTGTCTTAATATAATTTCCAAGCTTCTTTCCAAACATAAATATACGAAATTTATTAAATATTACGTGAGACAAAAATGAATCAGACGGCATATATAGAAAAATGAAACTGAATAAAGAATATGTTGATAATATTAGGATGGGGATCTTAGTCTATCTATGTAAGAAAGAGAAAAATAAATACGACTGAATATGTAGAAAAATAAAATGGAATAAAGAATATAGCTATAATATTAGAAAGGAGATCAAAGTCTATTTAAGTATTTAAGAGAGTTCTGAGTTTATTTGTGTTTTACGGCATATCAACCCTTTTTTGGTCATTTAATGCCGAGAACAATCATTTTTGGTAAACGTTAGTTTTTTTGTTTTTTGTACACACTTAGTTTTTTGAATAACACAATATGTGCTATTTAACCCATAGCTGGAAGGAAAGTGGGGATTCATACCTTTCCCAAGGGTATTAGTCTTTTATTTTGAAGATAGACAATTAGAATGCAACTCTTCTCCTTTCGTTAATGCTATTTTAAATGAAAATTGCAGTTTAAGAAGTACCTGCAGCACCTGGAAATGTCAAGCTGGAGTCACGCTGCCAGACATATGAGCTACACAAACATCTCAATTACACCGGGTGAATTCCACCCTGGTAACCATTCTAGGGTTAAACTGAATTAGGTTTCTTTCTTGCTACAAAATAATCATTAGTTGTATTCTGAAAGTGTAGCCAAATGGTAACAGCTTGGAACTTTTGAATTCTACTAAAAACCCACGACCACTTTGTAACATTATTCATTCTAAGATGAATACTTCTAAGGTGATAAGTTTTTCTGCTGAATAATAGAATAAAATTATTTGCATCAGGTTGGATTTTTTAAATATTATTCGGATTAAGGCAGACTATTTTTCTCACCTTCATCATTATACACAGCATCTATTCATTTCTCTGAAGATGAAGCCTGGTGATTATCATTTAGATTATTTAAACTAATATTTTCATCAACATTGTTATGTACAGAATTATTATTCATTTTTCGAAATATCTGAGATGAGGATTGAAAATTAGTATGATTTTGATTATTAGGGGATTTGTTTCCATTCTTCACTCTGCTACAAGCAGAGTGCCAACTCTACTAACACCCAGTGGTGGTCTTTGAAGGTCAAGTGACAATATGTCTCTTCTGGCACTCCAGTATCTTTGGAATTCTCGCAGAAAGTGACTCTGGCTTCATCCCTTCCCTATTATTTTAATCACTGATTTTTTAAAGGGTTTCTGTTAGGTAAAGACTTCTCGGCATTCTTGAGAGTTATAACTCATTCATGTCAAACTAGTTTTATTTTGTTTCCTTTTTAACAGCTTTTCCACTATTTTAAGTGCCTTGATGAGAAGATCGATTATTTGTCAAAGTAAATAAAATAAAATCCCGATATTTAAAAAAAAAATTCTTTTATAATGGGACACTCACATCCGAAAGATTTAGAATCTTTTTGTTTATACTGACGTGGGTTAACCTGTTTAGATCTGTGCCTAGTTTTATTTTGTCATCATTTGTTTGTTTGTTTAAACTGTTTTCTCAGCTCTTTTATGAGATTTTTGGAGGAGTTAAGGAATATTCCAGGCGGATTTTCTCAAGAGTGGAAATATTTCCACTTTTTACGATTAAAAGAGTTAAGTTTAGAAGATGAAGAACCCTTAAGTTTTAGTCGAAAAAACTTCAAAGACTTTGATAGGGACAAGATAGATAAATGGATAGACCAACGAATAGATAGATATATAGATATGAACAGAAGAAATTGAGTATACATAGATAGATAATTATATATGAATAGAGGTAGTTAGATACATATGAATGAGAGAGAGATAGATACATAGATAGATAGTTAGATACATATGAATAGAGATAGACAGACAGACAGATATGAATAGAGATAGACAGACAGACAGATATGAATAGAGATAGACAGACAGACAGATAGATAGATATTAATAGAGATAGACAGACAGACAGGCAGGCATGAGTAGAGACAGACAGGCAGGCATGAGTAGAGACAGACAGGCAGGCATGAGTAGAGATAGACAGACAGACAGACAGACAGACATGAATAGACACAGACAGACATGAGTAGAGACAGACAGACAGACAGACAGACATGAGTAGAGTCCGTTAGGTAGATAAATAGATAGCTAGATAGATAAAAAGTTTGGATTTGTTTGTTTTCATAAATGCAAAAAAAGATTTAAATAAAGTCTTTAAATATTTTTGTTGCATGTGCAAATCTAAGAGGGAGAAGAAGGTGAAGGTGGAATGAGAAAGGAAAGATAGAGAGAGAGAAAGTTAAAAGGAGAAAAAGAGAGAGATTATGGGAAAGATAAATAATTGGGAGAGAGAGATAGTGAGAGATTGTGAGAAAAAGATAAAGATAGAGAAAAAAGTTAAGAGAAAAGATGGAAAAAGGAGAGAGAGAGAAAAGAAAACTGAGAACAGAGAAAAAAGAAAGAGAAAAAAACAGAGATTGAGAAAAGAGAGAAAAAATATAGCAAGAAAAGAGAGAGAGAATCGGAGAGAATAAAAATAATTAGAGAGAAAGAAAGAAAAAAGGCAGAGAAAAAGAGAGAGAGAGGGAAGAAGGAGAGATAGGGAAGAGGGATAGAGAGAGAGGGAAGATGGATAGAGAGAGAGGGAAGAAGGATAGGGAAGAGGGATAGAGAGAAGAAGGAGATATATAGAGAAAGGGAAGGAGGGAGAGAGAGAGGGAAGAAGGAGAGAGAGAGAGAGGGAAGAAGGAGAGAGAGAGAGAGGGAAGAAGGAGAGAGAGAGGGAAGAAGGAGAGAGAGAGAGGGAAGAAGGAGAGAGAACAAAGAGAGAGGAGAGAGAGAGAGATGAAAACAAAAGAAAAGAAATAATAGTAAAGTGAACAAAAAATAAAGAGATAATATATTGGTAAATAATCTTATATATACGACAAAACAATCTGCGAAAATGTTTTCTGACGTACAGTGCCAAAATGCCACTGAGAAATGCCAATGTTTACGACAAGGTATGTCGGGGACATAGGTGATCGCACAATATTAAAATACAGAAGACGAACGGCAGGTTCGCTTTAAGCAACATTAGCCACAAAATAAATGTCGAGAAAATGTTTCTCGGAGAACAAGATGCATTGAAAAAAAACAAAAGCACTAAAAACAAAAACAAAAAAAAAGTTGCTAGGAAGAGACTAATTAACGACTGACTAAGATTTGGAGTTGCTCTCTACACAGAAGAAGAAAAAAAAAATTAGAAACACCAACAGACCACAAACTTAACTAAATAACCCTCCACACCAACCAATCAACCACCCAAAAAATACCCTCCTCCCCACCCCCAAAGAACAAAGAATATTACAACATACTTTTAATAGAAAAAAAAAATACAGCATAAAACCAAAATAACACTCTAGTAACCATGGCTGCAGGACTTACCCGAAGACTGTAATGAAGGAGAAGGTAGCAAGGCTATTAGAGGTACAATAGATAATCATTGCACTGCACTCAAAACGAATCGACATTTAATATTTGCATAACACCTACTAATGTCTTAAAAGATTAAAAATAAAGCCTCATTGGGAATCTGGCACTCAGACTCTGTAATTACATTATCAACTGATTATTTAACAGCTAAAAATCTGCTCAGTTTACTCAGCTGAAATCTTTCAAGAGAGAGAATTTAGAATATTCCGACATGAATTTATAAAATGGAAGTTTATTCCGATACGTTATCAGGTTGGAAAGAAAATGTTTCTTTTTGTTTTGTTTTTTCTGAAACATGAAACAAACCATGAAATTATAACGAGTAATGTAAAAGGAGACAGTCTTCTCTTGATGATTCTACCTGCTGTAATGCTATTACTGCTACATGTGTTTTTACTAAACTACGGTCTACCCAAACTGTGGTACGTGCCTATAATTATTGTTATTTATTAAAATCACTACTTCTCTATCACTAATTCCGAATCTGAACATCACATTTCTTTGTGTGATTAGAATAAAGAAAGATAGAAAAAAAGAAAGAAAAAAAGCAAATTGTCTTGCCTTTACAACTTTGTTGAAAACTTGAAATCAGCACTTACCTGAAAAATAAAACAAATGACAATATTTATTATTTAAAATAAAAAAATATATTTAAAAATTTAGACAATTAAAAAAAGCATTCAAAATCGAATAAGAAAAAAATTCTTTGCAGGCAATTTAACTAATTTAACTTGAATTATTTCATGTCTTTCAATTTATAAGATTCTCAAAATAATCGAGCCAATTTTAAGTAGAATGAATCTTGGTTACAGAAATAGTTTATTCTCTGCTTTTTTGTAAATACCAAACACAGATTAATTCTAAATTTTTAGAAAACTGTGTTTAATTAAAACATTTTTCATAAAGAAACAATTTGTGGGAAATCTGGTTTGCATGAATGTTCTTTAAAAAGAAATAATTTCTTTATACATGTCTTGTTAAAGAGAACTTTAATCCACATTTTCAGGATCTTCCGTTCTATTTTTTCTTGTTTCTAAACAAGGTTCTTTGTTTCAGAGTTCAAGATTCTTATGTATTCACCAATAAATAATTTGTAGAAAATCTGGTTTAGTTAAAACATTCTTTAAAAAAGAACAATTTGTAAGAACTCTGGTTTAGATGAAACATTCTTTATAAAGAAATAAGTTCTAGGAAATCTGGTTTAGTTGAAACATTCTTTATAAAGAAACAATTTATAGATCTGGTTTGAATGAAACATTCTTTATAAAGAAATATTTTGTTGAAAAAATCTGGCTTAGATAAAACATTCTTTATAAAAGAACAATCTGTAGGAAAACTGGGTTAGTTGAAACATTCTTTAAAAGGGAACAATAGAGGAAATATGGTTTAGTTATAAAAAACAATTTGTAGGAAATCTGATTTAGATGAAACATTCTTTGAAAAAAACAATTTGTAGAAAAATTTGATTTTATTCTTTAAATATTATTTGCAATACTTTAATAATGAAGTTAATATCTATTCAAATAATACATAAACAAGAAATCTAAAAGAAAAATAATAATGCATAATTATGTTATGCCATCTATGTATAAAAAAAGTATAAAGAAATAAAAAACAAACTTATCTACAAATAAATATATATATATATATATAATACCTGTGGATAGATTTGATATTCCCACTAGGTACAAAAAAGGGTGTAGATGTTTTTGGTTGCTTGACAGCTGTCTTTGAGTCCAATCTGCCAGTAGTTATAGGTTACAAGCAAACTCAAGAGAACAATCCCTCATAGTTTGTAAGAGGGCTTTTCTTTTTAAAGCAAATATTCATCTTTTATCATCAAAAAGTTCTATGGTTAGAATATTGAATTTTATGACATATCAACGTTTATTGTTGAAAGGACGCAATAAAGGTTACAAGATTACATTTTTTTATCATAAATGGTTTAATTAACATACATATTTTAGTCTTTTGGGGTTGATTCTTCTTGAGCGGGAGAGAGGCCACTTAGAACATTAATCTCAATAAAAGTGACATTGTGTGTCTGAGGAAAGGTCTCTATCAAATTACTTTGTCAGTATTTGGTCTAGAGCCTTCGAATTTGATATATTTGATATATGGGGTATTCGGAACTGTGAAACAAATTTGATTTGATTTTGTGACAGAAAAATAGCTGTTAAGGGATCAAACTTTAAAAACTCAATCAATGCGAACCCATACTGTTAGCTACATGAGGGCTACATGGATCGTTAGGGTGTCAATATAACCGGTATTAATTAAAATAATTTTAGACTTTCAAAAAATTAGAGCAGCTTTCTTAGAAAGAAAAAAAAATCTTAGAATTACAAATAACACAGGTCAAAATGAGCACAAACAGAGCATTAAAGTAACCAAGAAGCAAAGCTAGGCAATATTTCTAGTGGTAGTATATTTTAGTGCAAAGCTAAGGATTAGGGTATAACAGGATTCCTATGTTTCTTAATGGGGTGAAGTGAAAGTGATGAACTGATTAGAGGTTAGGTTAGGGTTAAACAAAACCAATCAACAACCAATAAATAAATAATATAAATCTAACCCTTGGCAGACGTGAAGTCTTCATTGATTGCCTTTACTGGCCTGAATGATTGAAATAACACATGTGATTTGTGTGTGTGTGTACCTTATTCAAAACTAAAATCATCTCACTCCTTCACCACCCTCTACTTCCAGTGTTTTTTAAAAAAGAGAGAAAAGCTGGAGAAAGGGAAGAGGAATAAATCTGGTTTGGGCAAAACCATAATCAGTGTTTGTTTACAAAGATAAACTGATTATTATTTATCACACACTGGCACCTTGAAATAACATTCTTGATTTTTTGTTATTTTGTTGTTGTTGTTTTTTCTCTTGTTTGGAGAACTTCATCAATTCCGAATTGAAATCCAAACCAGCTGACCAAGGAGGCAGGCGGATCAATTAAAGAAAAACCATTGAACGTTTTCAAAGAATTGCTAATAACTATACCATGGAACTTTTATCACTTTTCTGTCAGAGGCTCATTCATAAAATATATGCTAAGCAGCAGAAGTGAGAAAGAAAAGAAAAACAAAAAAAAAAGGGAAGGAAGGAAGGAAGGAAGGAAGGAAGGAAGGAAGGAAGGAAGGAAGGAAGGAAGGAAGGAAAGAGAAAGTAAAGAGAATATGAAAAAGGGAAGAAAGGAAAAATGAAAGAAGTCATATTAAAAAAAAGGTAAGGAAGAAAAGGAGGAAGAAAGAAAGAAAAAAATGAAAGATGAATGAAAAAATAAAAATGAATGAAGGAGAAGAAAGGAAAAAAAGGAAAATTGAAAAAACAAGAAAAAAAGAAAAGAAAGTAAAAAAAGTTAAAAAGAAAAGAAAAAAGAAAGGAAAAAAGAAAAAAATTACAATCTCAGAGAATAAAATAAAAGAAAATAAGAAAGGAAAAACAATGGAATAAGAAATGAAATTAAAAAAGGAAGAAAGAAAAAAGAAAAGACAAGAAAAAAAGGAAAAAAGAAAGGAAATCAAAAAAAAGGACAAAGAAACGAAAAAGAAAAAAGAAACAAAGATAATGGAAAGGAAGGAGAAAGTAAATTTTTAAAAAAAGAAAAGAAAGGAGAATGGTTGTTTGTTTGTGTTTTACGGCATATTAACCTTTTAGGTCAAAAGGAGAAAGTAAAAAGAAAGAAAGTAAATGAAAAAAAAAGAAAAGGAAAAAAGAAAGAATGGAGTAAGTAAATGAAAAAAAGAAAAATGAAAAAAAAATGAAGGTAAAAAAGGAAAAAGATTAACAATCTATGACGTTTGGGTTGTTTTTGTACAAACATAAAAGTGTAACTTGTTTTTTAGTATTTCTACCTCAACAAATATTTGAAGCAAGCTGGAATAGCCCTCAACATGTCAATCTCGAGAACCTTCAAGATACACTAAACCAAACCTTTTTATTAATACACAATGAGGGTAGATTGTTCTCATTCCAATAAGACTGACAAGGTAAAAATGTTAAGCTACGTTAAGTATTCTTAGTTATTTCACTCATAGACTAGATTGAATCTGTAACCCAAAGATGATTTTTCACTTAAAACTACATAAAGTGAGCCAGAAATCCATCAAGCCATAGGTATTGATAGACAGGGCAATACTTAAGGGCTCCGCAGATCCCACAATTGTTATAGGGGGGCCGCAAGCCTCCCTCGCTTTGCAGATCTATTGTAATGAAAATAATTTAAGTAAAAAAAATGATCATAAGATTAACTGAAAAATTATCATACTTATATGTTATAAAACCTATCATCATGTCCTTTTCTCTCCCTCTTTATATATATATTCATATAATCTTTAATAGAAGACTTCAGTATGTTAGAAGAGCCAGTTGCATTTTGTGGTTGGGGGGGGCCTAAGGTATATTCTGCAGGGGGCCCGTGATGTTGCTAAGCATGGCACTGTTGGTAGATAACAAGAAGAATGAAAACATTAGTACAAGAACTCTAAATAACACAAAAAAAATATTATTTAGAAATTAATTCTGATTCATGAAGTTTAAATTGGATTGATCCTTAATGCTTATCTTCTAGCGACTGTTTTTTTCACCAACAATCTTCTAAATACTGAATGAAAAATGTTTTTTCAAGATAAAAATAATCAAAAATATTTCCAGAAAATTACTAAAAAAAATTTTTAATAGTGTAAAAAACCTGATTTTTTAAGTGATTCTTAAAAAATTATGTTCATAATACAATATTTTTTTGCATATTAAAACCATTAAGGTCCTTCCGAAAACTGATGAGAATCTTTAAACTTGAATTTCTTTAACACAAACTCAGGGTTCGTACAGATTTCCAACATCCACTTTCAAGGATTTTACAAGGAAAAAATTTGATATATGAACAATGATATAATAAACCAAAAAATCTGTGTAACTGACAACAAGACAAGTTCACTTTAACATGAAACCAAGTTATTGCCCTTAGTTCAATGACAGCTATCTTTAAAACATACATAGGAAAAGTTTTTATTGCGAAATAAAAACAAGTGATGCTTTCGTTAAAAGTTACAGAAATAAATTTGATATACATAGAATAGTACGATGACAATTACAGAAGAACATATTTTTTTATTTTATCTTTGATATTCAAAAATATTTTAATAGTATTTATTTCAATTATATTTTTAATATTTAAACACAAATTTTTCCTATCATAAAGAATACTATTTTCAAGGCCTTTTCAAAGCAAAACTCAAATTCCAAGTCTGTACGAACCCTGTAGTTGTCAAAGGTAAACTAAAATTTAATCTGTCCAAAGAGCCCTGTGACAAGACTATATAGAAAAATAAATTCCAGAGCACAAAAGGTTGCTCATTTTAATGGTACCCCTCCTGTCTTCATATTTTCAACTTTTAAAAATGAACTTTAAAAAGTAAGTTGCATAACTTTTGGAATGACCCTTGTAGATTTGTCTAATATAATATAATATAAGAAAGACTTATTTCAGATATTCTGCTACAAGACTTTTGCAATGGCAATTCTATTTTTTTTTTTTACATTTGGCCAAGTATTTCTTTTATGCCAAACAGCTTAGGTTTCCCAAAAATATGCATTAGAATCATTTTTTTTTTATTGATAATACAAAATAGACACACATCTTTTTGAAATAAAAATTATTGTACAATTTCCTTGTGACATTATAAATCTATCTTCATTATTTTAAAATAAATCTATATTTTTATGCTAGAAGAGTAAAAAACAACAAAGAATAAAAAATCTCATAAATTTTGTATAATTGAATTATTCCAAAGAATTATTCATAAAAAAAGGCAGTTTTTAAGGTGGTCAAATCTATCTTGATTATCAGAAAAGTTTTTATATTTTACTTCATTGTCCCCGCCTACAATCTCCCCTTGATTTCTTGGTGAAACAGATATATTTCTTAAGGCCTGTATAGTGCAATACAACAAGAAAATAATTTATAAAAATGTCTTCTATCTCTTTTCAGACGAAGGGCGAATGAAGATAAAAAAATTCTTACAGGACCATTTTCCACTTGGATCCCTATTGCTTGCTGCCCTTCCCCATATTCCCCTTCAAACCAAGTTGCTCGCACCCCCCATAGTACCCTCAAAGTCCAATCGGGGCCCCACTAGTCTGAAGCCTCATCCCACGTTTCCTAATCCCCACCATCCCGCCCGCGTCCCCCAATCGACCCCACCACCCCACGTACCTCAATTGCCCCCACGTCCCCCAATCGCATCCACCACCCCACGTCCCCCAATCGCCTCCACCACCCCATGTCACCCAATCGCCACCACGTCACCCAATCGCCTCCACCACCCATCGACCCCCAATCGCATCCACCAACAACCCACGTCCCCCAATCGCCGCCACCACCCCACGTCACCCAATCACCTACACCACCCCACGTCACCCAATCACCTACACCACCCCACGTCACCCAATCACCTACACCACCCTTCGTAAAAAAAGGAAAAAAAAAAACAATAGTGATGAAATCTAAAAATAACAAACAATAAACAAAGGGAAAGCTGAATATCTTGCAACAACAAACCCTAGTTTTGCACCCTTAAATTTGCTCGACAGATTCTTTGAATCAGTTTTTGGAGCGTTTGTCCCGATAAGCAAAACAGGAAAGGAAAAGAAAAATAAAAAATGAAAAATAGCTTGGTTGCACATATTATTTTTATCAGGAAATCGTTTTTTACAACAAAGAGCAATCAAAGCGAAATGTAAGAAGACTCGGAAAACAACAGCTGACGGTAGCAAACAATACCTTTAGTGTTCTAACATAATGTTTGTAAATCTTACTGAAGAATGACTCAAAGCGTCAGAGGTGGAACCTCGGTGTCACAGTGCAAATAACACAGACAAGAAAATTATAAAAAAATCTTAAAACTTTGGTCAGTCAGTTGCATTTTCTTTATTTCAAATCTAACACCTCTGAACAAACTATGGATCTCTAGATTAGCTAGTTTACAATTCCTGCTGAAAAAAATTTGGAACTTAGAATCCAGTTTCGGAACTGAGACCTGATAATAACTATTATTTAGATAATTTGGACTTTCATTCACATATCTATTCTTATATACACAAGCGAAGGTGGAGCCATGGCAAAGGCTTGGACTCTAGAATCGTATTATACGAGTTCAAATCCCAGTCAAAACCATTTCATTTACTTTCAGCTGCCTTGGGCAGATAAGGGTTATTAACTCAGGGGAGTAACTCATCTAGTTGTAAGGATAACACTGATTCCAAAAACCTGGGTAGATGAGACCCATTAACTCAATGAGGGTAAGTCATCCAGGTGAAGGGCAACACTTCTTTTGTCCACACATATTTTTTTGAATAACACAATATGCACTATTTGATCTATAGCTAGAAGGAATGTGTGGATTCATACCTTTCCTAAGGGCATTAATCTAAATGTGAACATAAACGGAATGACTGGGATTCAAAATCACATATTACGTTTCTGAAGTCAGAGTGCTTATCCACTATCCATGGTAGACTTACTCATAATAATAATTAGTAGTAATTATTATTAAAGGTACTAATAATGGTAGTAATAGTAATTAGTAGTTGAAATTATTATTGTAAGTTATAAGAAGTGGTGGGGGGTAGTAGTAGTAGTAGAATTCGTTTTTTGACCAATTTCAAAAAGTTCTTTTTTGTTTATTAATACAAAAATCAATTGCAAAAAAGTTTTTAAAATTTTCCTCTCACTGACTCCAAGGGGTAAGCTAAGCTCTTCATAGGCATCTAGATATCTTCAGTTCAACACCTGTCCCCCTAATTGAAGCAGCCACCACCACCCACTCCTCTCCACCACCACCCCTCACTCTTGAAATACTCTCCTTAAAAGACCATTCAGCCAAACATCCTTTTGACAAGTCTAGTTCAGCTTAGCCTAAAACATGATGTACCTCTGAGTCAAGATTTCACCTTGATCAATATTGGAATGTACCTTCAGAGAAATAATACATATTTGAATTACCTTTATGATCATCACCATGATTATAATTGTCACCATCATCCTAATCACTATCATCAATATTCTTATAATATTATTATAATCATCGTCATCATAATCATCATCAATATTGTTACCCCATCATTATGACCATTATCATCAATATTTATATCACCATCATCCTAAACACTATCATAAATAATCTTACCATAATAATATTATTATCATCATTGTAATCATAATCATGAATGTTGAAAATTATTATTATTATTATTATTACCATTATCATTGTTATAATACCTTAAGATGGGGAAGTCAACTTTAGACAATGGATAGGCAGTCGGAGTTCGGAATTATAATGCACAAGTTTGAATCCCAGTCTTTCTGTGTACATTCACATTTGAACTAATACCCTTGGGAAAGGTAAGAATCCCCACATTTATTCTGGCTATGGATTAAATAATACATTTGGTGTTATTCAAAAAACCCGTGTTTGGACAAAAAAGAATGTTTATTAAAAAAATGATTGTCCTCGGCATTAAATGACCTAAAAAGGTTGATATACTGTAAAAAACAAACAAATACAACTTAAGATAGCAAGATGTATTATTGTTATTTTTACCTGCAAATAGCGTTACTCAGTTGTTTATAATTGACATTTAACAGGCAGCATTCTGTGCAATTTTTGCTTAGTGGTTTCTCTACATTGCTATTTCATGACTCAGGCTAGAAATGAAAAAAAAAAAGAAAAAACTGACATGCTTATATTCTTGAGGAAAACAAAACAAAATAAAATAAAAAGGATATCTTTACAATCTATGGCTTTAGCCTAGCATCTTCTATATACAAAATTAACTGATAGGGGCCAGGAGGAAAACACTTATACTAAGTGCCCAACAATTAAGTACAATTTATAGATTTTATTTACTTACACAAACTTTTGTGTGTGTGTGTGTGTGTGTGCAAAAATTTCAAAGAAAAAAATAATTGACTTTATCATCATACTCATCTAATCAATTAGTATTTTAGAATTACATATCTCTCTCTTTCTCTCTCTCTCTCCCCCTCCCTACATTACATACATACATCTCATTTCACCAATGATATATTTATATATATATTTTTTTATTATTCTTTGTTCCTACATATCTTTTATGTCTTAAAATTCATTTACCAATTGATTCCAGACCCTCTACAAAAAGGTATTATGAAACCCAGGTAGAGAATTCATAGTACATATCAATTATCTGATCATGACAACTTCAATAATGTATTAAAAGTAATAGAAACCCTGTATATTCAGTCCAGGCAGATGAGGCTCGTTAACTCAGGAGAGTAATTCATCTGGGTGAAGGGCAACACTGATTACAAAAGCCTAGGGATGACCACATAAAAATGGGCTTGTGCCCAACTTGGGTTCGTGCTCAACAAAGTAAATATAGTATATTCAGTCCAGGTTTTGTATTTAAAAAGACCAGTTGCTTGTACTGAATGATATTATTGTATACCTCCCACTTTTTTTCCTCCTTTCCTCTCTAATTTGCCATTGTATTTCAGTCTCAATTATTCCTTCGATTTAGTTCTGTTGAATGAGGGACAAAACTGGTGAGCCAGTTTCTTATTTTCATTTCCTTATTTTATTTTATATTTATCATGAATACTCAGTTTAGGATTTTTGGAGCTGTTATAAAATTCTGTTGCACCAATAAAATCTTCAAATTTATTTATTTATATATATATATATATATATATAGATCG
>JAYKTE010128193.1:0-13323 GCA_036873565.1 Xipholeptos notoides | reverse complement strand
AGATTTGGCTTGAATATTTGTGAGGAAACCAAATAATTTTAGTATTTAAATCATGAAATGTCCTTTTATTTTATAAACAAATGAGGTTATCCTATATGTTTGTTCATATATATTATTTGAAGTTTGTGTTTGAAGGAAAATGGTTTTATACCTTATCAATAATGGAATATTTTGCAGAAAAATTCCACCCTGAGGAACTTCATAATCTTTTTCAACTAAACAAATATAAATCATTATATTTGATAATTCCTCTATACTTTTTAATCAGAGAAAAACTGACTTTTAAAAGATACCACAAAAGTAATGATTTTTACTGTATATTATCTATCGTTTTATATTTCTACCATTTTTAAATCAGTAAACTATATCTAAATAACTTGTTTTGATATTGAATAAATTGAAAAAAAATTGTTTTAAAACAAAACAGCCTCCAACTTATATTTATTCTTATTTTAATTATTAATCAATTAAAAAGTACATTTTCTCTATCTGGACATGTGTCGTGTCAGTAGTTTTTGTATATAGACATTTTCTATAAATTCTGGGTTTTATAAAAATAATGGCTTCCTTTTATTGGCAATTTTTCTTTTTTTCTTTCCTTCTTTTTTTATCGTTTATTCATTATTGTATTATTTAATAGAAACTTTTGAGTTTCATTTCAATTTCTGCTGTTGTCTACAGTTTTTATCCAATCTCATATTCAGACAAAATATTTTTTCCATTTATATTCTTTTAATTTGAATGTTTATCATTCAGAAATCCCTGATTTGTTATTACTTTTTTTAGTATAAAGATGACTCAAGCTTTATTGGGTGTGAAACTGTTTGTGCAGTGAATTGATTAATGTGGGGAAGGATTGCACTTGCTCCAACCCCTTAACCTAGCCTCATGTGGGATTGATGGTAGCAAAAGGTGATCAGAATATCAATATGATATTGACTGGGAAAAGTTGAAGAGTTGTGCTAGACAACCTGTTGTTGGAAGCCATCTTGATTGCCCTTTACCTAGATGAGTTTCTCTCCTTGAGTTGATAAAGCTTCTCAACCCGGATTTATAGAATGAGTCTGATGAGCCTCATCTATTCAATGCAACCAAAAGTGAATATAGTGTTTTGACTAGGATTTGAACTCATATAATACAAGTCATAAAGTCCGAGTTACCCATTGTGGCTACCTGCCATAATTTAAAGAGCTAGCTAATTTTTACATTTATACCTTATATGAACTAGTAGTATACTAAGTATTTAGTGACTAAGTTTCTTGTTAGAAAAAATCAAATTAAAAATATTAAAAAGGGAAATTAGAATTCTTTTTAATGAAATATATCTTATATGAACTATAACTATCTGAAGATGCTGGAATATGCTGAAATCAATTTATATCCGTCTATGTGTGTTTCTTTATCAATCTGTGTGTGTCTATATCTACCTGTAAGTGAGTGTTTGTGTGTCTATTTGTTTATGTGCATGTCTTTGTTGCTTCATAACAGCTTAAAAAGTAGTTGTTTAAGAGATTCTTTTAGTTTTAAATCCTTGTTGCTGCTTGAATATGTTTTTCTCTGGAGTGTAGAAAATGTGATTGCAGATCTTTTGATGCTTATTGGCAATCATGTTTTATTTTGAGCTAATAGGGTTAGAAAGGGGCAAGACCCCCACCACCATCACCAAAAATATATGAAGTAGGTGAGAGAAAGAGATAGAGAAATGTAAAGAAAAAGAGAAGGAAAATGGGTGTGTTTATTGTAGAACAGTTAATTCTCAATGTGGTTTGGGAAAAAACTTTAGAAAAGAGTGAGAGTGGGAGAAGAGGTGCATTGGATAGCAAAGGGACACGGATCGAAGGAGAGGGAGATAGGAGACAGACATGGAGAGCAGGGAGACAGTCAGAGAGATAGGAGACAGAAAGCAAAGTAGTTGATCATTATACTTTCTTCTTCTCTTTGCTTTTTTTTAATGATTTTTTTCTGTTCTTCCCTTTTAACTCTACTCTTTTTCTCTCAGTCCACCATTATACTCTTTTCCTCATCTTCTCTCACTTTCATTTTTGTTTTCTTCCTCCCTCTCTCTCTCTCTCTCTCTCTCTCTCCTACTGCACACTTTTTCTCCACTCCATCATCATCATCCTCATCAGTCTACAGCACCTGCTACTGCCACCTGCACTCTTTTTTGCTTCCTTGGTGGATGTTTGTGTTGTTCTTAGTTACGCTTGCTATTCTTTTTACTAATATTGATTTATTGGATCAAATTTCACTTTTCAACTGCTTGCCTCAATGTTGTTTTTGTTGTTGTTTCCTCTTGTTCCTTGTTTCACTACTGAATAGAATATCAGTTAAAGTCTTCAGTTGTAAGAAAGTCCCCTCATTGTACATTCTGTCCAAAAAATCATACCAAGTCAAGAAGAAAATAAAAAAATAATTAATGTGAAATCATATAAGCTTAATTATCAGCTGTTTTTATTTATCATATTTTGATCTTAATTTAATTTGTGTGTTTATTTGATAAACTGATCATGTGCATGTTTTTAATCTATTTTTATCTTCATCAGGGTCTATAGATTAACTCTGTTTCACTGTTTAGTTGTAGCAGTTCAAGTAAATGTTTGAAGCCTGAAGTTGATCCAAAATGGCCTTTGGGTAGAAAGCAAAAAACAAACAATGAGGAATGAGCACTTGTCATAAATATATCAGTTGATTTTTGTTGATGTTTATCTTAGTTATGCTGGAAGTTGTTTTTTTTATTAAATAAAAAACAATAATTATTATTTTTCGAAATCCTTGGGATGAGGTATGATGAAATCTAAAAGTACTAATCAGACCATTCTCCTCATTAAATACCTCTTTCACAACGTTTTAGCTGAATAAATAATATAAAACAAGATCGATATAAAAATAATATGAGTCAATTAAGGACACCTGAGGAAGGCCGAAGGGTGATTTGGCTGAAATGTCATGAAAGAGAGAATATTATGGATGAGGAGGATAGTCTGATTAGTACTTTTAGATAAAAAACAATGACTTGTATATAAATCAATACTTTTAAGTATTTTAAAATCTTTAAAACATTTTAAATGCCCCAATAATAATTGCAGTTATTTCTATTGATTGTTACTCATGAAATATTTTAAAGAGTATTTTTTTAAAGATAAGGTCTTTGCTGAAGTTAACTTAATATATGAGAATTTAACTAGTGTTGTTCTTCAACTAGATGAGTTGATCACTTGAGATAATGGGCTCTATCTACACCAAAAAACCAAAACTGAAAAAAACATTCAACCGCGATTTGAACTCCTACAATTCCAAAGTCCAAGCATTTGGCTCCCCACCCCCGGCTATTATTTAAAACTATGTTTACTTTCTTATACAAAGGTGGATTCTAAACTTTTTGCTCTCAAGTAAAAAATTGTTTATTACACTTCAGCAATAAACTAACAATGTTTCATTCTTGTAATTTAATAAATCAGTTTTAATTTTTATCATTATTTAAAATATTTAGACTAAATAAAAGTTGAAATAGTTAAATAATACAGAACAAGACTAAAAAAAAACAACTAAATTCTAACCCTTGTCCCAAGGATGAATTTCTCATTATCCTGAGATCAAGTTTATGTATTTGAATCTTCTGTCCATCATTCCATAATACTACTAGTTTCATCTAAATGAGTAATGGGTGCATTTAGATGATTAAACTTTTATTTTCATTTTTATTGTTATATTCTCAATATTTCTTCATTTGTTTCAATTTCTGAGATGAGATTTCATAATTCAGATAATTCAGATTTCTGTTCTCGTCTTTATTGTTATATTTAGACAAAATACAGGTGTGTGGTTTTACCTTGAAACCTAACTAAAACTAAATAATTGCATCAAATTGCTTGTTTTGTCTTATGACCTTTCCCATCCTATAATCTTTTTAGTCTTATAGTTTTCTGGGATATCTCTCATGCTTTTAACTCAAAGGCTGAGTACTTCCAAGAAACGTTAAGTTTTTTACTTATTCACTTCAATATAAAACTGTTGCGTTGAGAAATGTTGATCTAAAAGCAACTTTCATTATTGATTTGTAATGCCAAACAATCTTGCATGAATTCTTTGCTTTTTGAATTTTAGGTCAACCCAATTACAGTTTTTTTTACTGGCCAACCTTTCTTGGGTTTTGTTTCTTTACTTAATGGCATATCAACCTTTGTTTGGTTCTGTTTCTTTACTTAATAACATATCATTCTTTACAGCCATTAGAAAGAGAAACTATCTTTATAAGCGAACATTTGTTTTAACAAACAAGTTGCATGATAAATATTCATACTATTTAACTCCTAGCTTAGGGAATTATGGGATTGATGCCTTTCCCAAGAATATCAGATTGAAATTCATAGCAAATGATTCAACAGAAATTGGAATTCATCTATTCCATTTCCATAGTGAAAGCCTCTCATATTTGGATAGGGGATATGATATTAAATTTCTTATATGGGAAGTATTTTTTAATGTTGCATACTAGATCATTTTTTTTTTTTTATCTCGCGCCACTTCAAAGTTTTCTCTTTTCAATTGTTGACCCTTATCTATTTATTTATTGATTTATAACACCTTGTTCAGTAAAATTTCTGTGGTTTTGAATATAAGTATAATATAGTATAATATGAATTAATATGAATTAATAAGTTTGATAAGTGAACAAGAATAGCACATCTATTTGAAATATTTCGCTATTTTCAATAGATATCATTATTCATTCAATGGCACCAAGTATTTTCATATACTTTATACCAGTGTTCATTTGTAACCTTAACTGTTTTAGCTTACATCTTCATATTAAATAAGGAATTTAAGGATTCCATAGAAAATGCTTTAGAAATTGAAAGATGTGAAATAAAAATGTACTGTAATTAATTGCCTAGTCAAGCAAAGAATTGCTATTTGACACAAAATCATATTCAGGTGCTCTCTGCCATTATTGCAGCCACTAAACTGCAGGTTTTCTTATTTTTCCCTCTCTTAGATACACTACCTGCCAGTGTCTACAAGTTGAATCTACTTGTGTTCTATAGTCAGCATTTTCCTTCACCTAGATGAATTGCTCTTCCAAGTTAATGAGCCTCATCAGCATGGAGCAACCAATAGCAAACTGAATATTTTTACTCAGATTTAAAATAAGTTGGAAAGAAATAAAATTGAATCACCTCATTTCTAACAAAAACAAAAAAACTTAAAATGTTGATTTGTGTTCCTTCATCAAGCAATTTTCATGTTGGGTACAGGGCTGTGGGGATCTTACATGTTCAAGAGACAAAAATGATCTCAGACAAATTTTGTATTTAGTTGTTGCTGAGAATTTATTAAACAAAATAAAAAACAATACATATGGAACTATTATCTCATGCATTTAATTATTTATTAAAGTTGATTATTCTTGAAGTTTTCTATGAGTGATTTGCAGAAGCACAATTATACATGAATATATAAGATGATACTATATATAATGATTCGAAAATGATTTTTCTTTTTTTGCAGGTAAAGAATGCTTTCTTTTGATTGATCTAAAGATTCCTCTTGTTTTGGTCACCCCCTTTGTCATTTCTACACCCAGCCAGTCAGCCAGCCAACAGCCCCCAGCTCTTTTTCATTCCTTGATTCATTGGAGATGCCACCTGATCCTTTATGAGATTCACCTTTCCTTGGTAAGAACAACAATTCTCTTTTTATTTCTTTTAATCTTTTCGAGAACTCAAAGCTTATTTCATATTCAACATTGTTTTTATTTTCTTATAAATTGCTTTAAGTAGAAAAATTCCTGTCATTGCTTGGAGCACATTGTCTTCAAAAAGTGTTCTTCTTTTTTTGCTTTTGTCTTTTAATTTTTTAGATTTCGATTCAGGATTTATTCTAAAATGTCATATCAAATCTTTGAATATATTTGTCCCCATTTTGATATTGTGTGTTTGTTCATTTTGGAAGCTTCTTTGTTGTATATGAATGTTTTATAAAACCACCTAATGCCAAATAAATGTCTGCATTAAATTCCTTGTAATAAACAGGCTATTAGAAATTTATTTTAAAATTTCTAGGTTATTTTTTTTTCTATAGTACATAAATTTGAAATTTTATAAATATAGATTAGCATATTTGCTATAAAAAGCAACAAAAAAAAAATGCTGAACATTATTCTAATTGTGCTGTTAGATTAAAAGGCATGTCAAACTATATAGAATCATTGTATGCCAGATTTAATTGTTTATTTCTATATGGATATCTTTATCTCTTATTTATTTTGCATTTGTAAATGAATTACTATAAGAGTGTATCATTATTGAGTGGATGATACATTTTGTATAGTAATGAAAAAGTCTTTATTTTTTCACACACTTGACATTACTTCATAGATTTTCCATAAGGGTTAGGGTTAGTTGTACTTTTCTAAGGAATGCTGCTAATATTATGCAAAAAAAGACAATTTTTGCGGGTTTAATTCTGATGCACAAACAAAAAAATCCCTAAAATTTTTTAAAAAAATACTTTTTCAAATAAAAGTATTAATTTTCTGTTTATAGGCATAATGGCTAAATGAATCCAATACTTACCATTTCCTTTTTACTAAGTAAACAAGTGGTGCATTTTGCCCTCTTACTTAACTACACTGCCAGCATTTATGAATAAAAATTACATGTAATCCTAGACATTTATCCTGCACTCATTAACATTAAAGCAGTCTAATAATATTGAACCAACTTTAAAAATAGCTTTAATACCTTCGATGTGATACACAAATGTGCATTTTACTTGTTACCACTAAAAATCTTTGTCTGTAAATAAATTGGTCTCTAAAAATTCTTACAAAGCAAAAGATTTAGCATTAAATACCCTACAGGTAATATTGTATATCAATGAATAAAGAAACCTAATTATAATTTCTACTGTTTTAACAATCCATCTATTACACAAATATTATTCGTGTTTGTCTAGTGTTATCAGGCCTTGCTAGTGCTCAAGAAAGCTGGCTAAACATATAATAATCTATGTTATTAAGATGTTCTGTAACTCAAAAAAATGTCATGTTTGTGAATAGATAGATACTTGTAGATTTGATGCTTGGGTTGTATTCATTTGTCCAGATTAAGGTTAAACAAGGAAAATCCCTAGACTTAAAAAATGTCAATTAAAATCGTTTTAGTTACTTTTAATTTTCTTTAATGTAATATTTTTTATAAATATTCTGGTGCTTTAGGATTTATATTTTTAAAACTTTAGTCATTCCAGATATCATATTAAAAGAAACGAAAAAGACTTGCAATTGCAAAGAGTGAGTGTTTAAAAGCTTAAGCTTTAGAATCCTAATGCATGAGTTCAAAATCCATTCAAACCATTACGTTCTTTTTGGTTACTCTTGGGCAAATGATGCTCAGAGAAACCTGGCTTCATGACAGACAAGAAGAGGAAAAGATTCTGAAGAAAGCCTAGAGTTTTTTAGCCTCAATGATTGTATGTAAAATTGCAGTATGGTGCTTGATTCAGTTGATAACTACTAAGTTAATTAATCATATCCATCAATTGAATTGCTATTGCTCAAGTTTCTAAAATAAACAAAACAAAATGATATAACGGTGTGTTTATTTGAATGGAGAATAGAATGATCAGAGTTTGAACCCAGCATATGAGAGTTTAAAAACTGAATTCAATGTTCATCATACTAACTACCATATCAGAGGGCATTCCATTTTGAGATATGAACTGGTATAATTATTAAATGCATTTGTCAGATTTTTATTTGGTAGGAGATAAATGGAAGGATTAATGAAAATTCTTTATTCATTTTTGACACTTCTGTTGATAAACACTTGAATTATTTCTTTATTCCTGATGCTCTTCTTATTGCTATTAGCTGGCAGCAAAATTTTTCCCATCTAAAGACGTTATAAACACTCAGAATAAAAACGATGATGAATTTTTATATTCAATTGAACCATTGCTTGACAGGATCAATTAAGCCAACCAACCTAATCTGATTTTGTTAGTTCTTCATCTGTGTTGCTTCCTTTGTTGACATCAATCATTCAAATGTTTATTGTCTTCTAGACTGACTAGTTATGTTTGGCGTTTTTTTTTTTTTTTTCCCACTCTTAGTGTGAATCATTAGAAAGCCATATATATGCCATTTGGTCTGTCAGTCTGTCTTGTCATCTCTTTCATACTCTTAATTTCTCTTCTGCTAAACAGATGAGAGTTTACTAAAAAGAGAGAACTCATTTGATTTAACTATTTCTGATTTCTCTTTTAAGTTTTCAGACTGTTTTTCTAATCTTCATTTTTATCCTCCTAACATTTTGACTAAAGTACCCTGTAGCTTTCATGAAATTTCAAACTCAACCCTTTCCTCAATCCATGAGAATAGATTTCCAATTTTGATAGGAAGGGTTCTAAGTTCAATTCCAATTGCCGGAGAGATAGAATGTTGTAAAGATAACATTGAAAATTAGATATGAAGCTGGATATCAAGAATTCTGAAAAACAATTAACTTTTAATCATTTCATATTTTTCCTTTTATGTTGAAAAACCTAGCAGAATGGTATGCTTACCATTCAGGTTCCATTCTGTATTAAAACATTTTAAGTATGCCAAACAAAACATGAAAAACAGAATTAAAATTTTTCAGATATTGTAAAGAATCATTTGAATTTTTATTCTTTTTTTTTTTATTCCTTTTAAAATCTCTCTCTCAAATTTGTATTAAAATTTACATTTTAGAACACACTATTTTCCAATTTCATGAAATTTTCTTCACATGTTCTATGCAAATTTAGTTTATATTTTTAAAGTATTTGCAATAAAAATTCTAAAGTTTTTAGTCATTGGTTTAGAATCTAAACCAATGACTTGAAGTTATAAAAAGACAAGATCTACATTAGAAATACTAATAGAAAAAAAATAGATCGGTACATACAATTATTTTTCATAGAAACTTGATCTTCCAAAGATGTTATCAAAATATCTTAAATATTGGAAAAATTAGTGGAACATATAAAATTAATTTCACTAGATGTAACTGTGCAGCAAGGGTGGAGCAGTGGAAAAAGCTTGGTCACTGGATTCGTATTACACAAATTCAAATCCCACTCAAAACCATTGCATTCACTTTCAGCTGTCTTGGGTAGATGAGGCTCTTCAACTCGGAAGAGTAACTCATCTAGGTGAAGAGCAATACTGAGTACAAAACCCCACAGATATAATGAGTACATAAAAATGACCTTGTGCCTAACTTGGTACTCGACCAAGTAAATATATTTACTAGATGTAGTTTTATTAAAACAACATCTAAGCAACACATCTCTGGTTCAAGTTATTATAAAATCATTCCATCCATTCACTTATATTTCTTATGGTAGACACCAGTATTTAAAAACATCTTTCTTCACAACTGTTTAGTGGTTTAGCTCTAATAATTTCAGCTGAACCCTTTGAATCCCTAATCTCTTCTTGATAATCTCTCTCTTTTTTAAAAATGATATCATTAGTTAATATTTTTTCATAAATTATGCCAAGTCATGAATTAGTGATTTCTGCTTAAAAGATCTTATACTAATATTATTCAAAAAGTAAAATTTTTATTACAAATATAAAAGGGAAATATTCTAAACTTAGAATAATTTCATGATAACTTTAATTTATCAACTTCATATATTTTTTAAGAAAAATCTTTCTCATTAATACCAA
Organism: Xipholeptos notoides; assembly: GCA_036873565.1. Lineage (NCBI taxonomy): Eukaryota > Metazoa > Mollusca > Cephalopoda > Idiosepiidae > Xipholeptos > Xipholeptos notoides. Next base: position 3,620 of record JAYKTE010128193.1, on the reverse strand, counting down.
CACTGTTACATCACTATTTATCAGATATATTTGTTTAAAATTTTTCACTATGAATTAATACATGTTTTAAATATTGTTTGGTTTTGATTGTAATAAAATAATTCTTGTTGAACTTGTTGTTTTGATCTTTAAGCATTTCAAATCAAATGCTATTCCTGCTCTCTAATCAATGATTTAGTATTGATTTCTCTCCCATATTCAGATTAAGCATCAATCTTTGTGATATGACAATGTCAGTTTGTTTCCTTATATTTTGGGGATTTTCTTAAAAGGTCATCAATTTTGATTTGCCAATAGTGGGATAAGATAGTGGTCAATAGGGTAGGGCTTAATTACAGTAGGATTGGGTTTTCATGGGTTTTTTTTCTATTGGGTTAGAAATTCAAAAATTAGGAAAATCATTTTTGATGCATTTTTTTGGGTTTTGATAATTTAAACAGAAAAAGACATTGTTATTTTAGATAAATCTAACTTGCTGGGGAAGTTCACTTGGGACAGTGGGGAAATATCTGGACTTTGTAATCATTCTGTTATACTCACATTCAGGGTAATATTCTTGGGAAAGGTATGAATCCTCATATTCTCTCCAGCTATAATTTGAATATTGCATATAATGCTATGTAAAATAATGACTGATTATTTTTGCCCCTTTAAGAGAAAAAGTGGTATGATTGGTGACGTCACATTTCAGGCTGAATATAAGAAAATTTATTAGGACAAGGAGAGAGACAGAGAGAGATAGAGAGAGAGTCATCAACCCCCTTCCCAGAGCTAACAAGTCTAAGGTCACCAAGCTCTTATGCATCTGACTCCAGCAAGTTTAACATTTTAAAATCTAAACACTCTCTCCTTCCTAGACAGAGCTGAAAAAAAAGAAAATAAACTATTTTTGACCCTGAGCTGAACAGAGTATTAGAAATAAATAATACATTTTTCTCTCCCTAATATTTTGTGTTTCAAATGATTTCTTTGCGAATTAATTTATTTTATTTAATTAAAAAACAACGTAGATTTTGGTCCTATGCTAAAGCTATTCAAACAATGAGTTGATGAAAGAAAAATATTATTGTCCTTCCATTGAATGACACAAATGGTTGATATGTCACAAAACATAACATCCAATGTCTCTATATTCTGAGAATTCAAGTGAGTGAATGGGTTTTTATAGATATGGATTGAGTCTAGAGTAGAGTATAAGATTTCATATCTTTCATCCTTCTATGAATGGAATATTCATTCAATAAGTCAATTCTTTCTTACTAGACTGATGGGTCATGCAGCAAATGCTTAACTCTGGTTTCCATAGTGCTATGATAAGATGCTAATCTATCAACAAACTTTTGCTTTCTGAGGCCTCCATCATTTGGCATGTTTTAGTGTGCTCTCTTTCCATTTGAGGGTGCAAGCCTGGGAAAAATTATATGGTGAACCAGGTGTAGTCCACACCGTCATTAGATTAAAAAAAACAGTTGGATAGTTTGGCATCGACACTGTTTTAAGAGTTTCTGGAACTTCACTGAACACAGCAGTTGACCGCCTTATGAGATTTAACTTGTAGTATAATTAATAAAGATAATAATAATTGTCTACAGGTTAAATCCACTAAAAGCAGAGTAAGATATTAAAAAAATAATTAGAAATTTTAGCTAAATCAACTCATTGAATTAATAACTTAATTAAATAATCAAATGATGATAATTTTGCCTTCTGATTGGCTCATTGTGTTATGTGTCACTAGACCCATGCAGTCATTTATGCAGACATCACTGGGGGTAATGCGACTTTTGCACAATGTTATCAAGATATTATCATACCTCACTGTAAGTTTAGTAAAATAATGGTGGGCTACTCAACGAATTAAACTACCCGCACGCGACACTCACCTTCTTGTTAACTGGATGTTAACACGTCAACCTTCCAACACAAAATGCGTAAATTTGCACACTACACATGTGACCACACATCTTCCGGTCAAGGATAAAGAATTTCATCAGCTGGTTTTGGTGCATACAGACGTAGTAGTGAGCAGTCATGTGACCATATTTTCTCACCAAAAACAACAGGGAGCCAGAATCTCAGCAGGAGACAGAATATCAGCAGCCAAACAGGCAGGTTATGCTTCCAATGCCATCCAAAATTTATTTTCTGATCAATCAGAACGCGTAAAAAGCAATATTTTGTGCCTCAATCCTGAGCCGGTTTTAAAGTAAAAAAAACCTATAAAAAGGCTAAAATTCTTTCAGCTTGTCAGTGGGGCCTTAGCATTGGTACCACATCACTCAGCATGGTGGCTTTTTGGCTAACCCCACTCGACGTTCTTCATCAGCAGACTAAACCACCAACATCAACGACAAATATTACAGCTACCTTTTCAGGAAAATCTAATCTTGACCGATTCACATGTGCGAACAACTGTCCTTTTAAGAACAAACAGACCCAATTCAGTTTCAAATTTCTTCCATTGAACAACTCGACTACTGACTGACCAAACGTACCTGTTTCCTGATCCCAGACCCTCGAAGATTTACCACCACCAGCGCTGCCAAAAAGCCGAGTTTGGCGAACAAACATTTTCCTGTACATATAATCCTTTTATTTATTTTCAATCAGGGAAATAAATTTTATTTAAATTTGATATCCGCCTTACTCATCTTTGTTTTGTTTGATTTAATTCACTTTTTATTTTCTTCAATTTACGAGGTTAACATGCTTATTAACCCCACAACAATATTACCTGACCAACGCTCTTTTTCAGCTGGGAAGTGGATAAGTTTCCTCACCCCTAGAGTAAAATGATTTGGTAGGGAAGTCTGTTTGTGTTTTTTATGGCATATCAATCTTTTAGGTCATTTAATGCCAAGAACAATCATTTTTGGTAAACTTTTTTTTTTCCATGCTTTATTTTTTGGTAGGGAAGTAGAGAAAACCTTTTTTCAATAATAATAATTGTACGAATTAAATAATGTATGAAATTTGATATATGTTGTATTCAGACCCAGGAAAATTTTTTAATTGGTTTTCAGCCAGAAAACTAACTGGTAAGGGGTCAAACTTGAAAGAAAGGACCTGCTCAACTGAAGTAATATTTATGACAAGAAGCTAAGACATCAACCACATAGAAACAAAGATGTTGTTAACCAAATAGATGAAATAAAATTATTTTTAGATCTAACAATTAAACATCAAACACATTTTTCTAATAAATAAAAATAAATTTGATATTTTATTAATTATGGTTAAACAAAACAATTTAATCTATATATATTTATTGAATATTACTAGGCTTTTATAAAACACAGAAATAGTTAGTTCATCATCATTAACAATTTTTTATATTTTGTTTTATTTTAAATTTTATCTTTTGTCTACAAAATACTATTTAATAGTGATATTTAATCCACATTTCTGTTTTTGTTAATGTTTCTATTTATTTTAAAGAAATATAAAATACTTTCTCAACTCATCTTAGTTTATCTCTTATTATACTAAAACCGTATCGAACTTGTTTGCTTGCTTGCTTGATTGATTGTTTGCTTGGGAAAGGAGAAGAGGAGTGAGTGAGTAAGGAAGGGGAGGTTAAGTTGAGAAGAGGAGTGAGTGAGTAAGGAAGGGGAGGTTAA
>JAYKTE010128082.1:0-13323 GCA_036873565.1 Xipholeptos notoides | reverse complement strand
TGACTTAGCAAAATTAACTATTCAATATATTAACGTTTTGGACTTTGACTGTGTCAGTTTTTGTCCTAGGTCACCAGGGCCGATATATCGGCTCTTCGGTTTACCCTGTTGCCCTTCATTCCTCTCATTCCTTGAGTATTTCTTGAGTTTTTATTCTTTAGTTTTTTTTTTCGTTTATCCACTTACTTTCTAGCTTTTAAAAATTATTTATTCATTTATTTACCTTTCTTTTGTTTTATTTTCTCTTTGTTTGCGAATATCCTGCTCTTGCTTTTTTAAATTTCATTTTAAAGCTTTATTTTATTTTATTAGTTCGTTCTAGTATTAACAACCACAAAAAAAAAGATAAAATAAAATTCTAATTTTCCTTTATCCTTACTTTTTTCTTTCTAATAAATTATTTTTGTTAATTTTTGTATTTTCTGGTTTTTTTTATAAATTATTTATTGTTAAACTTTGCCTTTTCTCTTCTTTTTTTTTCTTATGAATTATTTTGTTAATTTTTGCCTTTTTTTAGTTTTTTTATAAATTATTTATTGTTAAATTTTGCCTTTTCTGTTGTTTTTTTGTTCTAATGATTTATTTTTGTTAATGTTTTTTCTCTTCTTTTTTCTTATTTATTATTTTTTGTTAATTTTTGCCTGTTTATCTTATTTTTTCTAACAAATTATTTTTGTTAATTTTTGTATTTTTGGGGTTTTTTTTTATAAATTATTTTTGTTAATTTTTTCCCGTTTCTGTTGTTTTTTTTTTTGCTAATAAATTATTTTTGGGTAGTTTTTGCCTTTTCTCTTCTTGTTTTTTCTTGTAATTTCTTTTGGCACATTTTGCATTTTCTCTTTTTTCTTGTAAATTATTTTTGTTAATTTTCGCATTTTCTTTTCTTTATTTTTCTTATGAATTATTTTTGTTATTTCTTACATTTTATCAAACATCACTTTCCTTTTTATTTCTATTAGAATTGGCACAAAAATAAAAGTGGATCCTATCTAAATCATCCTCTTCTACATTGTCGAAAATTATAGTTTTCTACTGACAGTGGAGGTCGGACAGGAACGAGTGGAGGCGCAGGTTGACGAGGGGGGGTGTGTTGCGGAACAATTGCCCGCGACCCTCCCGGGTCTGGTAACAGGATTGAGTAATCGATATCCGGGCTGCTCCAACTCTTCTAGACTCGACCGCCGTTCACACTCGCTAAACTTGGAGTGAAAAATGGTAACGATCCAGCCTCGGTTTTGGAGTATTTAAAGAGTTGGATGCTGCTACTAATACTACACCCCTTCGACATATAAGGGGGATAATTTGGGTACTCTTGTTGATGGTCTTGATCTATTATTCCTCCTCGTCACCAGCGCCGCCAAGCGCCACCACGTACAGACCACGCGGTAAGTAACCTGGCTAGACCCAACACAATAATTTTTTTCACACACTCCCGAGGCCGACAAAAAAAAGAAAACTACAGGAAAAACAAAATTATCATCCAAGTGACAAGCAGCCCTCTGATCCATATAATTATTCTGCATTTTTGGTTTTGTTTTCTTTTTGGCACTGATACCCCACAGAAACCCATTATGCCGGGAGTAGGCTGGGTCTTCCTCGACGCCGTCTCTGGGGTGCGCAATCCCGGCAGTACCACTTCTGCCTCGCGGGTGGAGGTGACCGAATGCCCACACACTTGAAGTGACACCAGTTGTCACATCCGTCACAGCATATCATGGCCTCGTTGCCCTGGGGGGAATTACACATTGGACAGAGCCAGATCGTCTCATCCACAGGGGGAGTCGAAGACTGTTGCGGAGGCGCGTCCAGGTCGCATACCGACTGATCAACTGGCGAAGTTCCAACGAGTGCTTGGTCCCCATCAACAGTTGATAATTCAAGTGGGAAGAGATTTTTTAGCGAATGGGTACGCACTGCCCCGCAGCCCTGCTTAATCCTTGCAGTCCTAACCACTCCGTCCCTTCCCCCAAACGTCTCTAAGACAATGCCGAGGACCCAAAAAGGTTTGGGCTTAAGTGGGCTTTTGACTAATACTATGTCTCCCACCTTCAACTTATTCTGAAACGGTACTCGGGTACGTCCTTGAGGTCTCTCTCTGAGACTTAGGAGGTATTCGTTGTACCATGACGTTCTGAACCTGTTCAAACACTGTTCCCGAACCTGCATGGTCTTGAGAAGCCTTTCCCGACCAGGAGGGGCCCGGGAAGTGAATTCCTCATCTGTCAGGTCCAGGAGTAATCCAGGATTCTCGGAAGGCCCCAAAAACATGTTAGGCGTCACTGCCTCTATCTCAACTTCATCAGAAGTCCGATAAGTCAGGGGGCGGTTGTTAATAGCCCTTTGGACATCAGTCACAATGGTAAATAGGGAGAAATAATCCAATTCACCCCTGCCCACTACCTTGTACAGACAGTTTTTAATGGTTTGGATCATTCTCTCCCAGACCCCACCAACCCAGGGGGAAAACAGCGGGATGGGTCGGAATTTGATCGTACAAGACCCAAACTTCTGTTGGTAGTCCTGGCTTAACACCAGCCTCTGGAATAAGCGTGCGCCCCCCAAAAAGGTCTTAGCGTTGTCGCTGTAAATCGTGGTGGGAACACCACGGAGGTTTGTGAACCTAACTAGTGCCTGAAAAAACGCTAGAACGCTCATGTCGGGCACTAGCTCGATGTGTACAGCCCGAATGCTGAGGCATGTAAATATCAACAGGTACATCTTCACCATCCTGTTGCCATCCTTAACCCAAAAATGGCCTGTGTAGTCCACTCCAGTATGACTAAAAGGAATTTCCAGATCCACACGGGGGGCGGGCAGACTGGCCAGATTGGGGGGTGTCACTTGTCTTGCGTTATATCTCTTGCACAAGGTGCAGGAGGATAGAGTAGTCTTCACCGCCTGCCTTCCTTGGGGGACCCAATAGCCTCGACGTCTCAACTCAGCCAACGTGGGCCCAACCCCTAAATGCTGGCACCAAGTATGAGCATCCATAATAATAAGCCTTGTAACAGGGTGGTGTTTGGCCAGCAAAATTGGGTGCTTGACTTCTGACCGGAAATAAACGGTCCCTCCAATTCTACCTCCCGACCTGATAAGACCATCACTGTCGGTGAATAAATCAAGCCTCCTGACAAGCGAAGGGACAGTTCTGCCAGCAGGACCCAACAGGAACGCTAACTCCTCGGCATACACCTGTTGTTGCATAGTTCTCATAAGGGCAATGGCTGCTTGCTTCTCACAATCACCATCCAATCTTCGAGTTCGATAAATGAATTTAAAAACCAGGGAAGTCACTCTAAGTAGTTTAGAAAACGAAGAAAACCTTTCCAAGGGGAGAACAGTCGTAGGCACCTCTTCACTCAAGGTGGCAGCACTCCAGGTGGCGCGAGCAATCTCCTGGCAGGGCAAGCTGAGGCATGGAAGGTCCTGAGTGGCCCAAGGCATAGTTCCACTGCTCAGCCAAGCCGGGCCATGACACCAGAAGCCCAGACGGTCCCTGAATTTCCTCAAGGTCACCCCCCTAGTGATTAGGTCTGCAGGGTTCTCCATTGCAGGGACATAACGGAATGAGTGAGGGAACCCAAGAGCTGACCGCAACTCGACGCTCATCCTCTGGATGTCTTTGAGCCTATTACGGGCGAAAATGTTCCCACTTGCTATGGTCCCCGAGATAAGCCAAGAAAGGACTACTTGAGAGTCCGTGGCCACATGGACCTCCTCAGGGGGAAATCTTCCCAGGTTCTTTAGGATGGTGGGTAGGCACTTAAGTGCTAAGAACACAGCCATTAGCTCCATAGTTGGCAGAGTTTTCCTCTTCAAGGGTGCTACCTTAGCCTTTGCAAATATCAAGGATGGCAGACAATTTTGCACCGCATATGCAGCGAACCCATATGCTTCTGGGGAGGCATCACAAAAGATAACAAGCTTGCCGGGGTCGTTCTCCCCAAACACCCTTCGCGGGAAGGAAACTGATTCCAGTCCAGAAAGATCGGAGGACAGGCTCCTCCAAGAGGACAAGTGATCTGGCGAGACTGGAGCATCCCAGTCATACCCGCCCCCCCAAAGTTGACTTAACAGAATGCGCCCCCGTATGGTAACCGGTAGGCAGAGGGAGAGAGGGTCATAGACCCTGGCCACTTCCCCGAGAATTTGTCTTTTTGTAGAAGCGGAGGGATTGCAGTCAACAGGGGCCACGCAAAGAGTGTCTGAGAGGGGGCGATAACGGTATCCCAGCACCTTCTCCCAATCGCCACCATGAGTACTCTGCGTGCCATGCTCTCCCATTCTATTTCGAATGTATTCGTGGTTAGAGTTGCACGACTGCAACTCGAAACCCCCAAGAAGTAGTCGCTCCCTTGTAAGCTCGTACAAACGGCATAACTCCTCTGGATCATCATGGGTCATGAATAAATTGTCTACATAAAAATTGTTTTCCATCACATTCCTGCAAGCGTCCAAGGGGAAACGAGCAGCATGGTGTTGAAGTATGTAGTTCAATATAAAGGGGCTTGAAGCAAAGCCAAAGATAATAGTATTATAACGGAAGCAGCGTAGACGACCGCCCTCCCTCAAGAAAAAACAAAATCTGTTCTTATCTGACTCTAGTTGCAGGCGGATCATCAGAAATGCCTTCCTGATATCCGCCAGCACTACATGGTCGTTGGCACGGAATCTGAGTAATACGTCCAGAAGGTCGTTTGTGAGGTTTACTCCTTGATACGTCGCTTCGTTGAGTGAAGGGGCATCACCCACCTTAAGACTACAATTGAATACAGGTCGGATTTTTGTGGTGGCAAAGGGGTCAGACTTTATCACTGGTCTATGTGGGATCCAAGTAAATTCACCAAATCGTTCAGGGGGGACGAAAATTTCCTCAATTATGCCCTCACGCTCCTGCTGATGGAAGGCGTGTAGATAATCCCGGTACAACTGTTTTTTTTCCAGCCTGCGAGCCACGTGATCCAGGATGCGCAAGGCGACGGCGTGATTAGAAGGCACCTGAGATATCTTCTCGTCCCTCCAGGGTAACTTAATGAAGTACTTGTTGTCCCTGAACTCAATAGACCGTTGGAATTGGTCGATCTTCAGAGCGTCGTAATCCGACATCTCAGGGCCCCTTATACCCAACGACTCCATGTCGAACATTTTTTCCAACCCTCTCTGTACTTCACTGTCAGGGAAAAAATCGCTGAGGGGGTCTTCATAGGTGCTAGGAGTCTCCAAAACATAACACATCAAAGAAGGGCTGACAGGATCAGTCATAGCAAGCACAGTTGCAAAGGCAAGTTGTCTCGGATTCTCACTCTGATTATCCAAGGGGGTAAAATCTCTTACCTTGCCAAAGGGTGCGAGGCCAGCGGGGGTCTTAAAGGCCTGTCCCCGCAAACACGGAACCAATTCGAAGGGGGACCAATGCCTGATCAAATCCAGGCCGATGACCCCCCGAATGGGAAGGAATTCAGTACCCCTGTCAAAATTGCCAGCCACTGAACACTTGGCCCGCTGCAACCCTTCCAAGACCCAATCTAGGTCCTCAATGCCCACCGAAAGATCTAAGCCCTCCTGCACTAATACCGGAAGGTCGATACAACACTGAGATCCAATACTGGTCTCCAAGGTTATTTCAGTGAACTTACCATCATGGTCTCCCAAGATGGTAGCCAATTTGAGAGCCCGGCGGCGTCCAACGGATTCTATGGATCCTAGGGGCCTCAATACTTCACTGGCCAAGTATGTTCGCCCGCTACCTGTGTCCAGTAAACAGTTGGCTGTCACAAATTGACCATCTCTTCCAAAGGTCACAGCCAGGACTGGGGGGAGCTCGCGGGATTTCTGGCCTTGGGTTTGGCAGGCAGTGTTAACATGGAAGGAAGGGCTTCTACGGGAAGGACCGGGCCCAGTCGGGGTCCTCGCCAGGGCACTACGTGCCGGACTCGGTGACGGCTCCGGAGCCCCGTCTCTCCGGATAAGGAGACGTTTGACTGCCTCCCTAGTATTGTGCAGGATAGATGATAGTGTAGGAATTCTGCGTCCCGTGATTTGAATTACTTCCCCTTTGACCTCCTTCGGGAATTTAGAAAAAAGGATCTTGGCCATGAGTCGGGCTCCAGAAGAAAGGTCACTAGAAAAGGAGCATCTAAAGGAGCTTTCTAATTCAGTAAGGCGAGAGGCTGTTCCAGCTATGAAGCTAATCAAGGTGGCAAAGGATCGGTCGCGTCCACAGGAAAAATTCAGAATTTCTTGAAAAATGTTATCAATGATTTCATCCTCATCCAGGTATTCACGTTTTAAAACGTCAAGGGCAACTTCATAATTCTCGTTGCAGACAGAAAACAGGTTAATTAGTGATAAGGGTTGGCCAGAGAGAGAACACTTGAGGAAGTTCAATCGATCTGCATCGCTGGCCATACCAGCTACACAGTTCTGGAATCTAGACAGGAAGTTTCTAAAACTCATAGGGTTGGCCTGCATGTCTGATCCATCGAAGGTAGGACCCATAATTTGAATATGCGGCGGCTTCACTACGAAAGAGGATCTACTACCTCCAACCTCCGGGGAAAAAGCAGGACCTCTTAGTGGTTCCATATCGTCTGAGAGGGTGTTGGGTTCGAATCTCTGAAACTCTCGCTGCACCTCGATGTATTGAAGAGCCGCATTTCTCTGCATCTGATTGACCTCCTCGACCTCGACCAAATCTGCGATCTTGTCAATGTAAGAGTCAGCGTGTTCAAGGAATTCATAGATCTTTTGTTGTACTCGTGAGAATTCTTGATTCGGTTCCTTCTGTTGCTTGAAAATGTCTAAGAAAGACCGAGCCGAGTTCCAGTTAAAAATGATCCTTTTCTTGAACTCCTTGGTTCTCTCCTCCATGTTAGAGGGTTTGTTCCGCAAAATGTCGAAAATTATACTTTTCTACAGACAGTGGAGGTCGGACAGGAGCGAGTGGAGGCGCAGGTTGACGAGGGGGGGTGTGTTGCGGAACAATTGCCCGCGACCCTCCCGGGTCTGGTAACAGGATTGAGTAATCGATATCCGGGCTGCTCCAACTCTTCTAGACTCGACCGCCGTTCACACTCGCTAAACTTGGAGTGAAAAATGGTAACGATCCAGCCTCGGTTTTGGAGTATTTAAAGAGTTGGATGCTGCTACTAATACTACACCCCTTCGACATATAAGGGGGATAATTTGGGTACTCTTGTTGATGGTCTTGATCTATTATTCCTCCTCGTCACCAGCGCCGCCAAGCGCCACCACGTACAGACCACGCGGTAAGTAACCTGGCTAGACCCAACACAATAATTTTTTTCACACACTCCCGAGGCCGACAAAAAAAAGAAAACTACAGGAAAAACAAAATTATCATCCAAGTGACAAGCAGCCCTCTGATCCATATAATTATTCTGCATTTTTGGTTTTGTTTTCTTTTTGGCACTGATACCCCACAGAAACCCATTATGCCGGGAGTAGGCTGGGTCTTCCTCGACGCCGTCTCTGGGGTGCGCAATCCCGGCAGTACCACTTCTGCCTCGCGGGTGGAGGTGACCGAATGCCCACACACTTGAAGTGACACCAGTTGTCACATCCGTCACAGCATATCATGGCCTCGTTGCCCTGGGGGGAATTACACATTGGACAGAGCCAGATCGTCTCATCCACAGGGGGAGTCGAAGACTGTTGCGGAGGCGCGTCCAGGTCGCATACCGACTGATCAACTGGCGAAGTTCCAACGAGTGCTTGGTCCCCATCAACAGTTGATAATTCAAGTGGGAAGAGATTTTTTAGCGAATGGGTACGCACTGCCCCGCAGCCCTGCTTAATCCTTGCAGTCCTAACCACTCCGTCCCTTCCCCCAAACGTCTCTAAGACAATGCCGAGGACCCAAAAAGGTTTGGGCTTAAGTGGGCTTTTGACTAATACTATGTCTCCCACCTTCAACTTATTCTGAAACGGTACTCGGGTACGTCCTTGAGGTCTCTCTCTGAGACTTAGGAGGTATTCGTTGTACCATGACGTTCTGAACCTGTTCAAACACTGTTCCCGAACCTGCATGGTCTTGAGAAGCCTTTCCCGACCAGGAGGGGCCCGGGAAGTGAATTCCTCATCTGTCAGGTCCAGGAGTAATCCAGGATTCTCGGAAGGCCCCAAAAACATGTTAGGCGTCACTGCCTCTATCTCAACTTCATCAGAAGTCCGATAAGTCAGGGGGCGGTTGTTAATAGCCCTTTGGACATCAGTCACAATGGTAAATAGGGAGAAATAATCCAATTCACCCCTGCCCACTACCTTGTACAGACAGTTTTTAATGGTTTGGATCATTCTCTCCCAGACCCCACCAACCCAGGGGGAAAACAGCGGGATGGGTCGGAATTTGATCGTACAAGACCCAAACTTCTGTTGGTAGTCCTGGCTTAACACCAGCCTCTGGAATAAGCGTGCGCCCCCCAAAAAGGTCTTAGCGTTGTCGCTGTAAATCGTGGTGGGAACACCACGGAGGTTTGTGAACCTAACTAGTGCCTGAAAAAACGCTAGAACGCTCATGTCGGGCACTAGCTCGATGTGTACAGCCCGAATGCTGAGGCATGTAAATATCAACAGGTACATCTTCACCATCCTGTTGCCATCCTTAACCCAAAAATGGCCTGTGTAGTCCACTCCAGTATGACTAAAAGGAATTTCCAGATCCACACGGGGGGCGGGCAGACTGGCCAGATTGGGGGGTGTCACTTGTCTTGCGTTATATCTCTTGCACAAGGTGCAGGAGGATAGAGTAGTCTTCACCGCCTGCCTTCCTTGGGGGACCCAATAGCCTCGACGTCTCAACTCAGCCAACGTGGGCCCAACCCCTAAATGCTGGCACCAAGTATGAGCATCCATAATAATAAGCCTTGTAACAGGGTGGTGTTTGGCCAGCAAAATTGGGTGCTTGACTTCTGACCGGAAATAAACGGTCCCTCCAATTCTACCTCCCGACCTGATAAGACCATCACTGTCGGTGAATAAATCAAGCCTCCTGACAAGCGAAGGGACAGTTCTGCCAGCAGGACCCAACAGGAACGCTAACTCCTCGGCATACACCTGTTGTTGCATAGTTCTCATAAGGGCAATGGCTGCTTGCTTCTCACAATCACCATCCAATCTTCGAGTTCGATAAATGAATTTAAAAACCAGGGAAGTCACTCTAAGTAGTTTAGAAAACGAAGAAAACCTTTCCAAGGGGAGAACAGTCGTAGGCACCTCTTCACTCAAGGTGGCAGCACTCCAGGTGGCGCGAGCAATCTCCTGGCAGGGCAAGCTGAGGCATGGAAGGTCCTGAGTGGCCCAAGGCATAGTTCCACTGCTCAGCCAAGCCGGGCCATGACACCAGAAGCCCAGACGGTCCCTGAATTTCCTCAAGGTCACCCCCCTAGTGATTAGGTCTGCAGGGTTCTCCATTGCAGGGACATAACGGAATGAGTGAGGGAACCCAAGAGCTGACCGCAACTCGACGCTCATCCTCTGGATGTCTTTGAGCCTATTACGGGCGAAAATGTTCCCACTTGCTATGGTCCCCGAGATAAGCCAAGAAAGGACTACTTGAGAGTCCGTGGCCACATGGACCTCCTCAGGGGGAAATCTTCCCAGGTTCTTTAGGATGGTGGGTAGGCACTTAAGTGCTAAGAACACAGCCATTAGCTCCATAGTTGGCAGAGTTTTCCTCTTCAAGGGTGCTACCTTAGCCTTTGCAAATATCAAGGATGGCAGACAATTTTGCACCGCATATGCAGCGAACCCATATGCTTCTGGGGAGGCATCACAAAAGATAACAAGCTTGCCGGGGTCGTTCTCCCCAAACACCCTTCGCGGGAAGGAAACTGATTCCAGTCCAGAAAGATCGGAGGACAGGCTCCTCCAAGAGGACAAGTGATCTGGCGAGACTGGAGCATCCCAGTCATACCCGCCCCCCCAAAGTTGACTTAACAGAATGCGCCCCCGTATGGTAACCGGTAGGCAGAGGGAGAGAGGGTCATAGACCCTGGCCACTTCCCCGAGAATTTGTCTTTTTGTAGAAGCGGAGGGATTGCAGTCAACAGGGGCCACGCAAAGAGTGTCTGAGAGGGGGCGATAACGGTATCCCAGCACCTTCTCCCAATCGCCACCATGAGTACTCTGCGTGCCATGCTCTCCCATTCTATTTCGAATGTATTCGTGGTTAGAGTTGCACGACTGCAACTCGAAACCCCCAAGAAGTAGTCGCTCCCTTGTAAGCTCGTACAAACGGCATAACTCCTCTGGATCATCATGGGTCATGAATAAATTGTCTACATAAAAATTGTTTTCCATCACATTCCTGCAAGCGTCCAAGGGGAAACGAGCAGCATGGTGTTGAAGTATGTAGTTCAATATAAAGGGGCTTGAAGCAAAGCCAAAGATAATAGTATTATAACGGAAGCAGCGTAGACGACCGCCCTCCCTCAAGAAAAAACAAAATCTGTTCTTATCTGACTCTAGTTGCAGGCGGATCATCAGAAATGCCTTCCTGATATCCGCCAGCACTACATGGTCGTTGGCACGGAATCTGAGTAATACGTCCAGAAGGTCGTTTGTGAGGTTTACTCCTTGATACGTCGCTTCGTTGAGTGAAGGGGCATCACCCACCTTAAGACTACAATTGAATACAGGTCGGATTTTTGTGGTGGCAAAGGGGTCAGACTTTATCACTGGTCTATGTGGGATCCAAGTAAATTCACCAAATCGTTCAGGGGGGACGAAAATTTCCTCAATTATGCCCTCACGCTCCTGCTGATGGAAGGCGTGTAGATAATCCCGGTACAACTGTTTTTTTTCCAGCCTGCGAGCCACGTGATCCAGGATGCGCAAGGCGACGGCGTGATTAGAAGGCACCTGAGATATCTTCTCGTCCCTCCAGGGTAACTTAATGAAGTACTTGTTGTCCCTGAACTCAATAGACCGTTGGAATTGGTCGATCTTCAGAGCGTCGTAATCCGACATCTCAGGGCCCCTTATACCCAACGACTCCATGTCGAACATTTTTTCCAACCCTCTCTGTACTTCACTGTCAGGGAAAAAATCGCTGAGGGGGTCTTCATAGGTGCTAGGAGTCTCCAAAACATAACACATCAAAGAAGGGCTGACAGGATCAGTCATAGCAAGCACAGTTGCAAAGGCAAGTTGTCTCGGATTCTCACTCTGATTATCCAAGGGGGTAAAATCTCTTACCTTGCCAAAGGGTGCGAGGCCAGCGGGGGTCTTAAAGGCCTGTCCCCGCAAACACGGAACCAATTCGAAGGGGGACCAATGCCTGATCAAATCCAGGCCGATGACCCCCCGAATGGGAAGGAATTCAGTACCCCTGTCAAAATTGCCAGCCACTGAACACTTGGCCCGCTGCAACCCTTCCAAGACCCAATCTAGGTCCTCAATGCCCACCGAAAGATCTAAGCCCTCCTGCACTAATACCGGAAGGTCGATACAACACTGAGATCCAATACTGGTCTCCAAGGTTATTTCAGTGAACTTACCATCATGGTCTCCCAAGATGGTAGCCAATTTGAGAGCCCGGCGGCGTCCAACGGATTCTATGGATCCTAGGGGCCTCAATACTTCACTGGCCAAGTATGTTCGCCCGCTACCTGTGTCCAGTAAACAGTTGGCTGTCACAAATTGACCATCTCTTCCAAAGGTCACAGCCAGGACTGGGGGGAGCTCGCGGGATTTCTGGCCTTGGGTTTGGCAGGCAGTGTTAACATGGAAGGAAGGGCTTCTACGGGAAGGACCGGGCCCAGTCGGGGTCCTCGCCAGGGCACTACGTGCCGGACTCGGTGACGGCTCCGGAGCCCCGTCTCTCCGGATAAGGAGACGTTTGACTGCCTCCCTAGTATTGTGCAGGATAGATGATAGTGTAGGAATTCTGCGTCCCGTGATTTGAATTACTTCCCCTTTGACCTCCTTCGGGAATTTAGAAAAAAGGATCTTGGCCATGAGTCGGGCTCCAGAAGAAAGGTCACTAGAAAAGGAGCATCTAAAGGAGCTTTCTAATTCAGTAAGGCGAGAGGCTGTCCCAGCGATGAAGCTAATCAAGGTGGCAAAGGATCGGTCACGTCCACAGGAAAAATTCAGAATTTCTTGAAAAATGTTATCAATGATTTCATCCTCATCCAGGTATTAACGTTTTAAAACGTCAAGGGCAACTTCATAATTCTGGGCAATACCATTTTTGCCTTTCAGGGGGCTCTCTGTCGATTCCGACGCACCGGAAGTGATACCATTTATCACAGGCGTCACAAGCTATCATATTAAGGTTTTGTTGTGGACAACCACAGCTAGGGCATAACCAATCTCTTGCCTCTGCCATTGAGGGCAAATCGGCTTCCTCGTCCTGAGAAGTGTCAGCAGGATGGTCAGAAGTTCTGGAGAGTTCCAAGGGGTAAAGGTGCTTCAATGAGTGCACCTCCACTTGCCCATTAGCTTTCCTGACCCTAGCCGCTCTAGTGATCCCGTCATTGCCTGGGATCAGCTCGGCAATGGTCCCTAAGACCCAAAATGGCCTTGGCTTTAGAGGGCTTTTGATTAGGACCACATCGTCCTTCTTGAGCCGATCTCCTGTCAGTGAACGGAGCTGTACGGGAGCTCTTCTCCCCAACTCGAGAAGGTACTCCTTGTACCATAACTCGTTTAACCTCTCCAGACACTGATTCCTAAGCTCCAAAGAACGCATCAGCTCACTCCGTTCGGGAGGCGTCTTCTTCATCTAATCTCAATAATAATTCAGGGCACTGATTAGGTCTAAGGAACATGTTGGGGGTGATCACAGTTATGTCCTTGTCGGCTGAGGATTGGTAGGTCAGAGGTCGGTTGTTAACCGACCTCTGTATGTCCGATATAACTGTCAGTAAAGTGAAGTAGTCTAATTTGCCTCTTCCAATAACCTTGAACAGGCAGACCTTGATGGTTCTAATGCACCGTTCCCACGTTCCACCATACCAAGGGGAGAAAGGGGGAATGGCTCCCAACCTCAGATTGCAGGGTCCGTACCTTTCTTGGTAGTCTCGGAAGAGCTTGACTCGTCTGAAAAGTCTTCCACCTCCCTTGAAAGTTTTAGTATTGTCACTGTATAGTGCCTCAGGGACACCGTTCTGGTTGGTAAATCGGATCAGAGCCTGAAAAAACGATGTGAACAATAACAGATAAACCTTTTGGGTCCTTTCTCCGTCACTCACCCACAGATGGCCGGTGAAGTCAATTCCATTGTGTGATTTGGGAGGGACAGGAGATGGAATTATTTTAGAAGTTGGAGAGTGTATCCCTAACTGGCCTACGGGTACA
>JAYKTE010127971.1:0-13325 GCA_036873565.1 Xipholeptos notoides | reverse complement strand
AGAGAGAGAGAGAGAGAGAGAGAGAGAGAGAGAGAGAGAGAGAGAGAGAGAGAGAGAGAGAGAGAGAGAGATACAAAGAGAGAGAGAGAGAGAGAGAGAGAGAGAGCCACAAAGAGAGAGAGAGAGAGATACAAAAAGTTCAAATAGAAATTTAAAAAAACTAAAGTTTACACAAGGTCTTTAAGACTGATCTAAAGTTGTAGAATATATCTTGCTATAAAAGAGTTTGGATGTAGATCATCAATCAATTATTTATATTGAACATTTTGGATAATGGAGAAACAAAAATAAATCATTATTAATATCTGTGTGTGCATACGCACATAAATATTCTAAGTCTTGTTATAATAAAACCTTCAATATCTGTGATAGAGATATTATGTTAGAATATCATACTCATATATGATTCAGCTGCACAACCACAACTTACAAAATAAAAATGAAACGTTTATTGACATGCTTTAAATAAATTAAAAGGTTTTATTTATTTTTGCTTATAACTTTTCATTGTTAACCTATCATATATTATTGCCAGTGTGCCTTTTGAATCACATATATTTATATATATATATAAATGGAACTTTGTCTGTGTTTCTGTCTGTGTATAAGTTTTTTCACTTTTGGACTCCAAAACTGCTAGACTGATTTTTCTTGAAAATTCATACAGTTGTACTTTGTGTCTGGAAGTGTACTTAGATAACACAAAGGTAATTATATATATATTTTTTCGGGAGTTTTATTGAGATGAGGCATATTATGATTCAGGAAACTCTTTATTAGCGGACCGTTGTCCTCATCTTGACGTGGTGAGATAGACAACAACTATGGATGGCAGTGATTGCTGAGGAGGCGGTTTCAAGACTCATAATTCCTATCCAAGGTCACGGTTACCACCTGACGAAGGCCAGAGGTATAGTTGGCCGAAATGTTGTGTAATAACACCTAATTCAAGATGAGAACAACAGTCCGCTAATAAAGAGTTTCACGAAGGTAATTGTTCTTTAAAAAAATGTTAAAAGCCTTAAATGATTTGTATGGACAAATTTTAGTTTTTAATTCATAAAAATATAATTCCTTTTTTTTTTTAAATCATCAAGTTGAAACAACTTTTGATTTAATGCTTCTCCAAAAAGTTAAACTCATCCCACTCTGTCCATTAAGTCTTTGATATAGATTCAAATAATTTTTGTTTTTTTCAAACATAAATAAATAAATATTACATAAAATATTTAAAAGTAAATGAATACCAAATCCATTAAGTTATAAGAATAATACCATATTTTCAAAAGAAGATAGTTGATATTTTTCTATCTCATCCTTTTATTTTCACAAGAACATAGTTGATATATTTCTACCTCATGCCTTTTTTTAATCAAAGATCTCCCTCTTTATATTAGATCAGGGTGGATACAGAGTCAACAGCCTTTGGTAACTGTCACTTTCTTGCATGTGCAATTATGAGGCAAAAAGATGTTGATAGTCGCCAAAAACTTGATTGCTTCCATAATGATTACTTTAACCATAAATATAGGCAACAATTTTATATATATATATATATATATACTATATATATATTGATTCTGAAGATGGTTGGATGAATCTGAATTAAGCAATAAATTAATTTTACCTCAATATATCTGCATGCTTAGTCTGTTACATTTCAGAACAATATGATATATGATGATATACACTATGATATTATATACAAATGATAAAAATCTATTTCAACTAATGTTCATACTATGTTGCATAAGATTTAATAGTCCGAAGATGTTGACCGATTAACTGAAATGAATTCAGAGCTGTTTTTGGATTAATTAAGTTCCTTCTTTTTCCAATCATAAATTTGATCAATGGAAACAATCCAAATAAAAACATAGAAAGAAAATTCCTTTATTATTTAATAAAATATGCTTAAATAAAATTGTGCCACCTAAATATAAATAGAAGAGGAAAATATATTCCAACTTACAAACATAAACTGACTCTCCTTGTTTGGAAACAAAAGTCGATAAAAATCTTTATGAATGACATAAGAATTTATCTGTTTGTTTGAAAATTTTTAAATTCTTTTTATGGATTATCTTTAATTGAAATACATGCAAATGTAGATGAGTCAATAATCCACCACAAAGGAACATTTCTTTATCCCAATTTATAAGAAAATTTCAACAAGAGAGAAATCAATTTTACAAAAGTGCCACAATCCATTAAGGATTCCGCCTTGATGCTACACCACAACTCAATAAGTTTTGTTAACAGAAGACAAAATTTGGAGCATTTGATCTGACCAAATTTGAATGTCCTGTACACTTTGGATGGAGCTTGAGTAACACTGGACACATCTGAAGTTTAGAATTAACTGATAGTTTATTGGTGCTGATAAATCATGATATTGCTTCATGATATACCTTTAGATTAATTTGTCATGTAAGAAAAAAGACAAGGTTATTTCAAATTTTAAGCATTTTTCTTGTAAAATATCCTTTGGAGGACATACTGTCTTTACCATGCAATTATTAGGATAAACCACTTGTCAAGCAATCTTTAGACTTGGTAATTGTAAATTATTATCATCCAACCAGTGATATCCTATTTTCGTGTGTAGCACTAAAATAGAAGTATACATTACACACTTCCAATCAATATCCTACATACACTGAACAGAAGGTTGACATATGAAAGGGAAAAAAACCTGCTAAAGAGCATTATCCTAAATATGATGATGTTACATAGTTTCTAATGTCGGGCAATGCTAGGTTGTGTCTTTACACTATATTAAGCGTCTACTAACAGATATTTATACAAGTTAATCTAATGGAAAATTAAAAAATAATTGAAGGATATCAAAAATATAAAAATAAACTATAAACATCTATGGTTAAGACTAATACAATCACTCAAAGAGTATGAATGTTCATATTTGAGAGAAAGAAATAAAGAAAAATTCTTAGAGAGCTATTTGATAGAAAATTTTAACATTGGTTAATAAACAATATCTTTATACAAATGAATGACTACTGAATAATTTAGAGAAAAATACATTTTTTCACCAATAATCAACTAAATTGTTGAGGGAAAATCTAAGCTAAAGGAAAAACCTTTTAGATAAAACCATTAGAATATTTAGATCTAATAATCAGAAAACTTACTGAAAACAATTCTCTACCTAAGCTTATTTTGGAACCTACCCAGTCAAATCTATTGCCTATTTCCAGCTGCAGTCAGGATTAAACATGTAATCTCTAGATGAACATCAGTTAAGTTTTATTATATAGAAACACAAGATATTTACCAGTTAGCACTTAAGGAATATGAAAAATCTACCCTGATAGATTAAAGGATTTTGTTTTGCAGCTCCAAGAAAGTGTTTAAGTTTGATATGAGGGTTCAGAGCTTGTAAAGCAATACCTGAAGAAGGTTCAAGGGTTTGTTATTAGAAACATTGTGAATAATACAAAGACAGTATACCAAGAGACCTAGAACACAGGGAATTTTTAGCTATAATTTTACAAAATTAACAATTTTATGTAGGTTCGTTAATTTTTAAAGTTTTATAAGTTATCTTATATTGATATACAAGTTCCACCTGTTCTCCTTAAATATCATTAGTAGATATCATTTTATAAGAAAATATCTGATTGTAAATGGTCCTTAAACATTGTGTACTTTATTTCTGGGGGAACAGAACATGGCTGAGTATGTCCAGTGTGAAACTTAACCATGTCAAATGTTACTGTATTTTAGGCTCCATTATTTGATTGAAAATTTACAAAACAATAACAGAATCTCTGTTCTTTTTTTTTGCAAAAGATACTTACAATATGTATTCTTTTCAGATAAGAGGTTGAAACTATTTACTATTTGCAAGTCATGGTTTTTGTCATATATCTATTTTTGCTTGAAAAGTGACATCTAAATTACTTTTTCATGTGGACTTATATGAGGTCAAAAATGCAGGTAACTAATCAACAATGACCTTTTTAGAGACATCAAAGATTATAATGTTGCTAGTGTTGCTTCAAGGATTTTGTCTTTGAACTGACCACCCCCAAATTGAGTGGGGATAAACTATTCTTTCTAAAGTCAACTATAAGTGGACAAAATGTCATTGCATTTCTGTATTGTCCACAACAAAACAAAATCTGGCTGGCATTTGCATTAGAAGAATGGTCAACTTAATATTTTCGTTCAAGTGGCAGATGAAAGGACACAAAAATTAACAAACATTGAGCGAAAATCCAGCTCCACATAAATGAATATTAAGTTATTATTTATTAGTATTTTTTGCAAAACTTGGAACTCTATTATAATTAAAAAAACTCTAATAATGTATAATATTAAACCCTAACTTAAGTTATTCTACCTGAATACTGCTTTAATCTAAGAGTGATAATATTTTGGTAACAAATGAATTTATAATACTGATTCAATATATATACACTAAAAGTATATATTTATGAATATCATATAATTGGAAATGGTTGATCACAAAGTTTTAGCCTCAATTATCAGGGTTTAATTTTCATAGTAGTTAATTTATATTTGATATCTACAAAACAGAGCCATTTTAATATAAAACAAAATCTCAGATACTATTTCCATTAAGATTTTATAATACAGGATATACATATACCCTAAAGATAATTTTTTGTAAGTTTAAAAGTATATACTTAAAAGTAATTTTATTCATAAATTGGGACATTTTTGTACATATGCATCAAGTTCCAGTCCAAATTACACAAACATGGAGAATACATATGGAACCAGATAAACAAACAGCATCTCCTTCCATTTCCAACTCCACCCTTATCTATCGACATAATAGGATAGAAAAGTATTGGCTATTCTTTGTATTCTTCTAACAGAGCAACAAATTACCAAAATTAGGGATGGTTGTCTAACTTCCTTTTTCGAAAGTTCTCCCACACAAAATAAGACAAACCTTTAACGGGTTTTTAATCTAATGATAACATGACCCTTGACCTTAGATTTCTGGGTTTTATCTTTATCAACAATAAATGTGTTAATCTAATCTAGTCTTCTACTGGGTCAGAATAATTATCGAAAGTTCCACATGAAACTGTTCCAAAGAAAAGGCAAATGATTTCACTCAATTCATAGTTGTTTCTTTTATAAAAAAAAGATTTCTGGTCCAAATGTATTCTAATTAAGGAGGTGGGAATGTTCTTGACTTTATGATGAAAAGCTTGATTTAATTTAGTTAGGTTTTCAATCTTGTTAAAATAGTAGTTATACCATTTAACTAATAGCTAAAAGGAATTAAAGGATTCATATCCTTCTAAGAGAAATCTAAAAGTGAACATAATTGGGATTTTAACTTGTATATTAAAATACTTAAATCAAAGCACTGAACTATGGAGACTTCTACACAATAGCTTGTAAAATGAAATCATAATATACAGGTTCACATTATAGTAGTATGGTTTCATCACTTTTGAGATTTCATGAGAAATGAAGTCCTTTGATTTTCATAAAGAAGTTTTTGATCTATTGTACTACAAGTTTTTCAAGTGCTTCTGCAAAATCAGATTGGCTACGTAAGAATTGGTCCAGAGGCAGAATAATTAAAGATCTTTTGTCCAAATTCATCCTAGCCATTCTTTAAGAAGTCTGGAGAGTCGTTAGATGGGTTTTTGGTTAATCTTAGAAGAATTTAGAATTATTCAGACTTTAATTCTCATTTGTATTGTCAAAAACATGTTCAGTTGACATACTATTTGGCTTTTTCCAAATGTCACTTGTTAATCTTCAGAAAAGTTATTGTCAAATTATCTTCAATCCACAGGAAAAGATTGTTCTTGTTTGTGTAAGCTCCATCCAGATCATCTGTTAAAAACTTTCTGTCAAGTATGACGCTGTAAGCTCCAGAAGATTGTCAATTAGACCTTAAAGTAAAACAATGCCTTTACCAACTATACAAGGTGTATTTCAGCCACTTTGCTTTAAATTTCATGTAAACACTATACACATGCCATTTATATATTACTAGCAGTATTACCTTGCCCGGGATTTGCTTTGATACTGTTTTTAAGCTCATTTTGATCTGAATTTTGGAAATTCCAATATTTTCTTTCTTTTTTTCTAAAAAAATGATTTATTTCTTTTTAAATCCTAAAATTATTTCAGTAAACTGCACATATATTGACACCCCATTGAACAATGTAACCCCCCACACAGCGTACACTATGGACAATCAATCCAATTTTTCTAGTTTGATCAATCAGCAGCTATTTTTCCATATCAAAGCCAACTATTTTAGCAAGGTTTTGGGGACCATAATTTTAAAAACCAAGTTGATAAGAAACCACTTGATAAAGACTGTTAGTTGTAAGAATCTATGTGGTTGTTATTGTATAATTCTACAATTAGTTGTTTTGTTAAACTGGCATATAAGAAATATCTGAATAAAAAAAAAATTCCCTCAAACATTTTTTGATAATCTAAATTGACAAATAAATTCAAATCTCGGAAAATATGGGAATAATATTATATGGGAATAATATAATTATCATTTAAAAAAATATTAATTGATATTTATTTAAATAGCCTAAAATAATTGTTATTTATTCAATTTGATAAAATGAATAATCAAGATTTAAGTAAATTAAAACAAAAATATAGAATATAAAAATAAATGGAAAAATATTTTTAAAAATAAAGGTTTTTAAAATGTTTTTAAATTATTTTCTTTTTAAATTGTCTCAAATAATTATTTTATTTACTGTTTCTTTAATTATTTAATTCATTAAAAGAAATAATCAAAATAAAATAAAAATATTTAAATACATGAGAAAATCTTTCGGTAAATGTATCTTCAACACCAATTAAACACTTTGTTCACCAATTCTTGCCAACTCAACACTCACCTTTTAAGATTAATTTAATTATTCTTTTTTTATTTACAAACTAAATGATTGAAACAATAATAATTTAATCTCCAACTCTTTGATTTTTTTTGTTTAATTTAAAAAGAAATCCAGCAAATCATATTTAATTCATTATTGTTTAAAAAATTTTAAAAGAGAAAAAATAACCCCTTTTATTTTTTTAAATTTCTTTTACAGAAGAAATGACAAAAAAGATTACAGAGTTAGAAAAAGAAATGGATTAAAATATAAAATAATACAGAAAACATTTTTTAAATTTTAGATGAAAAAAAAAAAAAATGGAATTTAACCAAAATTCTTTTTAACATTATGTAATAAATGACCATGTCACAGCGTTGCTGTTCTGTTTCTAGCAACAACTTGAGAATGAAAAAAATAAAATGGCTTTTCCAATTATAAATAGATTAACAATGTTTTGATTATCAATTTTAGATAATTATTGAGAGTATTTCCAGACAAAACCAAACTAAGATCCCTCCCAGATACATGGATTAATGTTGTGTAAAATTTCAAGAAAATCTGTTCAGCCATTTCAGAGTCTACAGGGAACTCACTCACTTACATGCACAATGTACCATTTATATAATAATAGAGATATTTATAAATCATTGGATAGAATGGGTAGGTAATATATTGTTTTATGTACAATCCTTTGATTCTCTTCTGATCTAGTAGTGTTAAAACGATATGTATTTTTGAATTTAAAGATCTAGATTAATTCATAAGTGAATCTATGAAAATTGTAAGTTACATATATATAAATAGACAAAAATAGAAGAAAAACTGAAGCGGTGAATAAACAAAGTCTACAACAGTTTCAATGTTTTTCTGCCAATTTAGGAATTTATGCAAGAACTGCTTAGACAATCAAATAGAATAAATTCAGGAATGCCTAATACAAAGCACACGCACATGCACACACACAAAAAAACACACACACGCACTATAAATCTGCCTTGAGAACATTAGTACAAATATATAGAAACACACACTATATTTTTTGTTTCTCTTGTTCAATTGAAACAAAGAGAAAACAAAACTGATAAAAAAAGAGACAAAAATATAATGGTATTACCACAAATAATATAAATCGAAAGAAAAAAAAATCATCCCACACAAACATTATCCTGGCTTTTAGAGTTATTTCCAGAATTTATATTTCACAAGAATAGTAAAATTACAAAGAATTATAAAAAAACTCCAAATGATTGATTTACAAAGCAATTTAGTTTTGAATTTCAAATCAAACTAAAAGAGGTTATTAACTTATAACATTAATAAAAATAAGTTGTCTGTGCATGCATGTGTGTGTGTGTTATTTATAGCAAAGTACAACAATATATTGGACTAAAATTTAACACAATTAAAAATGTTCCCATAGAATATTGAGTTTAACCAAATGTTTTAGTTTTTCTGTAGTTCAAAACATTCATTTACAGTAATGGATTAAGTTGTTGTGTTTTTAAGTACATCAAATTCAGATGGAAAGTTTTATGGATAAATTGATTTTAGGTTTTTATTTTGCTAACAAATTATTAAGACAATAGCAAAGTTATTTTGTTAGTCAAGAAGTTAATGAAACATACTTATTAAGATTTGAATTTGTGTATTAAATGACCAAAGTCACTACATTTACTTTTACCACTACATTATCTTTACTAACACTATCAATTTAACTTCTGTATTGCCGAACATGGTAGTTTAAATTACACCAGATTACAGATAACTCACTGTGTTGAAAATATAAAGGCATTTCAGTATTAAAGAATAAAGAGTGCTCAATACAATTTGGAGCAGGTATAAATTGACTATCAATTAAAAGAGGCTTTCTATCAAGGGATCAACAATAAATTGTGAGGGAAAAAATTCATTAAAAGCAAAAAGAAAAAAAAACACGTAAGAAGAATTGGCTAAATAAGTCAGATATATCAAGAAAAGTTAGATTGATAGTACACAAAAACTAGAGTTTTATACTAAACGAGCAAAGATACCCATGCTTTGCATGGGACTTTAAAAGTACTATCTTACATTTTTCAAAAGAATTATATGCATCTCAAGAAAAATGGATCCTTAAAGATACGTTACATTGTTTTTGGCAGTGTTATTTTGGAAGGTCAAAGTTAAGAGATACAGTGCAATAAATTTTGACCTATGTTAGGGACCACTATCATGCCAAATTTTATTAAGATTGGTTGAGAGGATGGGGTTGGAGGAAGAGGATCTGATTCAAAAAGAAGTTAGCCAGCACCATTGTGGAAGCCCCTGGGATGGTGAAAAACCCCAACAGAGAGTGCACCATCCCTAGGTAAGGTAGTTTATGAAGAGTCGCACCAAATATAACCTTGACCTTGAAAAATAGTGTGCATCATCCGTAGGTCAGAGACCATCATCATGTCAGGTTTGGTCATGATCAGTCCAGTGGTTTGGGCTGTAGGAGAGTTGTATACACAGACACACACTACTACATCATATACATAGAAATGAGTAAATTTGTTGCTAAACGTCATTGAAAAAGCATAGTAATAGTAGTAATTTGTGAATTGGGGTTTATGTCAATGTGATTTAAACAGGGTGGGGTGTGTCATGAGGTAGTGTGGGGAAATAAAATAGTAACTAAATGGGGAAAGCTAGAAAGAGGGTTAACAGGAAATTATTGCTAGATTCAGTAAAAATATTGATAGTTGATCAGTTATGGTTGGTTGTAGAAAGGAGATAATATTAATATATTCAAGAAGTTTATGAATAGAAAATATTTTTGTGGAACTAGATTTATGCCCATACAGCTAGTATATGGATGCATATATAGAAAACATGAAATTATAGTAAAAAACTGGATCCAGATATTTTCACTGGAGCATATAATAAATAGATAATTTGTTTTGAGGATATTAATAAGCATACAGACATGGAAACTCTCTGAATGCTAGTTAAGTAATTCCTTGTGATATGAATATGTATCAATAACAAGTCTCTTTTTGGTGGATAAATGGAGGAATTGGTACTGGTTTTGTAGGATATATAAGGATCTCAAAGATTTCATATACAAAACTTGTAATCTTACTGCTTTTGCTAAAAGAAAACATATTTGGATATCGATATAATGGTTTTGTATTTTGTATTAAGGGAACTGGATTTGTAGTTTTAGGTGTATTTTTGAATAGACCCTTAGTATATCCCAAGTCCACTTATATAAAGTATAACCTTACAGATAATGCACTCTACTTGGCAAGATCTATTGAGTGGACAATCTGAGTTTCTGTGGAAATACAAAGAGGATCATTGGATTGGTGGCTTTGATTTAAAATGGCATTGTTCAAAAGTTCGGAATACATTTGTTACAAATCTGTTACAGTTTTTGTTTAAAATCACATTTAGTTAGTGATAAAAGGAAAATATTCTGTGAATAATTTTAAAGATATTGACAGGTTTGTTATTTCAAGATATTCACAAGATATTGTATGGGAAATTGTAGGGTATTTCTTGAATGGTTGTGTTTTTTCTTTAGTGTTGGGATTGAATTGAAGATTAGATATAAATCTGACAACTTTCAAACCCCCAAAAGTGTTCTTCAATAAAAGTAAACTCAACATTAACATTTTTAGTATAACATTCAAACTTCTATAACTTAACACATTCTGATATATTGGATTAATTCAACCAATTAAAATTCTTATACAATTCTTTGATTTGTGACTGCTTCTATTTTGAATTGTGTTTTCGTGATGATCCACCACTCTGTGAAACTGGTGTAGAAAACCATTTATATCCAGTTTCTGTGTATGAGGGTAAAGCTGGACAGATGAAAAATAATCTGGGAAGACAAATCTTTCTTAATAGATAATGTTCAAGGAAGTTCAGAAGAAATATATCTGGCCTCAACAGGCATGTGGTTCTGTATGCATATCAAATTACCTAGATTGAGTATATTTTAACATTGCTTCATATGATGTAGGATTGATGAGTAACTTGGAAGGGGATAAATTGAAAGATAATAATGATGAAGGTCCCATGGTAAAATAACACTGATTATTTGTCAAGATGATATAATTCTCTTGTGTAAATACAGTTTTTTTTCTTTAATGATATTCAAAAATAAAAACATTAATTATTAAAAAATATCTTAACATAAAACCTTGAATTTAACAAAATGTGAGGTTTATTTATACATTGTATGTTTAATCTAGAAATATTGATAGCAAAATGTTAATGGTTCATAGTATTAAGCTTTAAGATCAATACCATCGGTAATAGCAAAAGATCATTTGAGCTATAAAATATACAAATGAATAGAGCTTCCAATGAAACATTTGATTGGATGAATATCACAAATTCTGCTGAAATGAATATCAATATTTAAATAGATATGTGGGGAAATCTTTATTTTACCATTTAATAGTAATTTAGAGAGTAAAAGAAAGAGAGGAAATATATTAACAAAAGATTACTTATCTGCCTCTTAATTAATATCTGTATGTGCGTGTGTGCACAGCTTATTTTATCTTAAAAATATCAAATTCAAACAGAACTTTGTTTGTTTTTTCTTTCAGCCAAGAAGCAAAAAGCTGTTGCTGCCTGAAGAGCAAGGCCATTGCTGAAGGTTTTCTAAGAAGATACATACTTATAGTCATTGTCACCAACTCTGCCTCTCAAAGGCGAATTCATTGGCTGAGAATTATGTTCTTCACAAGTTGCTATGGTAACTATTTTAAGGGTTTTAGAAAAGAAGACACTCTTTTTGTTCGAAAATAAGTAGGTCAACAGCTGCAAGATTTTTACCTCAAATATTTACAGGTTTTCTCCAGAAATTTCTCTACCTGCATTTTATGCATTCAGGAAAATATGAGAAAAATTGTCAGTTTGTGAATGAGTTTCTACTGCTATTTTATGCTGAGAAAGTTTTTTAAAACCGTTTTTTTCCTTATATAAGTTAATTGAAAATCAGTCATACTTCTTAACATATAAGTAGAGCAGGGCAGAAATGAAGTATTCATATTTTTTTCCAATAATATTAGACCAAAACTGTACATATTCAATCAAATAGGATTTGAACTCATTCATTAGATGTTAAAAGCCCAAGCTCTCACCATTAGGCTATAGACATCCACACTATTTCATACTTGAAGACCTAATATTTATAGTGTCATTCTTAAATTTGCACTAATATTCTACCTCAATTTTGCTTAAATTCTTTTTTAATGTTTAAATTGAATATATTTTTCCAAGCCATATTAAATTGTGAAACTACTATTTCTTCAAATAACTTTAAATGGTTTGCAGTATCATATACTACCATACAAAATGCTTTATAGAGATATAAATCTATATGTGTCTCGTGTATAGACATACTTACATAATTATGAAATCATTTTGGAGGAATCCAGTATCAGGTGTTTGTGTGTAAATGTCACTATTTAAGCTAACAGAAAGAAAAACCTAATTACTTGTGAATTGAATCAAAATAAACTTCATCAATCTAGAATAAACATACAATGCAGAGAACTATAAATTCCTATCTTCAAAAACCCTTATATCATAAAAAAAATAAGATGTCTATCCCACTCTAGCAGTAAAAGAACATTTCATTTAATATTAATCTTTTCATTAGAACATTATTACATTTGGTTGAAAAACGATTTTGAATTGCAATAGAATAAAATTGTATTTTTTCTCAAATATATTAGGTTGGTGAAATAATAATCTCGATTTTTTGATGTTCAACTTCAAAATGTCATAACTCCTTTCATAATAAACTTTATTCATCAAAATAAAAACCATTAGAATGAACACAATTTTGCCAATAAGAAATAAGTTTATTTATCCCATTAGCATTGAGATCTGGAGTCCTGGAAGAAATTAAGTTATTGAAGGTCGATTCGACATAATTTCAGCTTTTGAAGCATTTTTTGCGCAGAAAATGTTGATGCTTGAAAAAATGATAATCGGTGGGCAAGAGGTCCAGTGAATATGGTGGATGAGAAGGAGTCTCATAGCCCAATTCATTTTGTAAATTTATTGGAAGTACTTCTCTGCCATAATCATTTTGCCCGGAATCAAGAAGCTGAGATGGATGAGACTGGTCGCAGACCACCACACAGTCACCATAACCTCTTTTTAGTGCAATTTTGGCTTTGGGAAGTGTTGTGGAGCTTATCTAGGATCCAACCACTGTGCCAAATGTTACCAGTTGTCGTAAAGGATTCACTTCTCAATGCGTAGAAGACACCTAAAAATGACGATTCTTTTGATTCATGTGGCATCCATTTATCCAACATTTTTGACTTCTCTATTTGTTTTAAATGGCAAACAACTGTTGAATGGTCGACCGCAAATTCAAGAGCAAGTTTTTGCATTGTTTTGCAAGGATCGGCTTCAACTAAAGCTTTGAAATGTTTGTTATCAACCGCAAACTTCGAG
>JAYKTE010127860.1:0-13327 GCA_036873565.1 Xipholeptos notoides | reverse complement strand
CATACATATACATATCTCCTCATATCTATCTATATGGGCAGCGGGGTCGGAGCAGTGGAAAAATCTTGGTCTCTGGAATCGTATTATACGAGTTCAAAGCAGAGTAAAAAACCACTACATTCACTTTCAGCTATTTCAGGCGGGTGAGGCTCGTTAACTTGGGAGAGTAATTCATGAAGGTGAACGGCAACACTGATTACAAAAACCCAGGGTTATAATGAGCACATACAAATGGCCTTGTGTCTAACTTGGCATGGTTCTCGTACAAATAAATATAATATCCCCTCATATCTATCTATCCCTCTATATATTCAATCATGTACGTATATATATATATAGAGAGAGAGAGAGAGAGAAAAAGAAAGGGAGATAGAACGAGAGATTTAAATGTCTGTTTTTACTTATCATATGAATATATATCACTAATAATTTTTTCTTTTTTTTTTTCATACTTTTTTATCGTCGAATTTTGATTTTTTTTTTAATGAAAAGCATTTCTAATAGGTTTCTTTATCCTATTTAGAGTTAAAAAAAATATTTTTTCAACGTTTTATTTCATTGACTTCTAAATTTTAAAAATATTCATTTTCCCATTTTTTTAGAAATATATTTCACTCTCTTTTTGACCCCTGTTTGTTGGATACTTCTTCCGTCTTTATTTCTTTTTTATTTTATACAAATCAATCAATCAATCAATAAATCAATCAATCTCTCTATCTACTTGAATCCGTTGATGTCTCTCTATCTACGCTCATCTGTTCATATCTATCTATCTCTGTTCATATCTATCTATCTATCTATCTATCTATCTGAGTCTGTCTATATCTATATGTCTGTTTATCCATTCACTGGATCTATTCATATCTGTTTGTCTATATATCCGAGTATATTTATATATGTCTGTATATCTATCTGAGTATATCCATGTCTGTCTGTTTATCTATTTGTTTGTCTGTCCGTCTGTTTGACTGTATGCCAATCTATAAATTCATCTATCGCTTTTTCCATCAATTCGGCAGTGTATTAAGTATTTATTCATTTATCTACGGATTTGTTTGTCTGTTTAATTTCCATTTTATCTAATTTTTGGAGGTCTTCTGTACTCATTTGTCGCAAGATATTTTTCTTATGTGTTTGTTTCCCTTTGGTCTAAGACAGTTTTCCTTACAGCCTGCAACATCCAATGATCAATTTCTATATAATCTCTTTACCTTCTTTTATTTTCACTTCCATCTTTCCCCTTTATTTCTATCTAACTCCCTTTCTCTTAATTTTGCCACTCTCTTTTTGCCTCCTCCCTCCGTCTAGTTCTGATTCTCTTTCTACCCCTCTCTATTAGATCCTCTCTAACCCCTTTTTTTACTTCCCAGTACTTTCTTGTGATTTTAATGTTTTATTATCTACTAGCTAAATAGCTCAGTGTTGCCCGCGCAAATTTGGTATCATAAAAAAATAAATAAATAAATATGTACTTAAATAAAATTAAATCAATTTATAACGTTATGATTCAACGCAAAATCTTGTATTACTTTTAACATGGCACCGGACAGCTGTTTCGATCTTATTGGATCTTATCAGTGACACGCAATGTTGTTGACATTAAAACTAAAGTGTGATTCAAAACTGCAGATCACGTGATGTGAAACAAACACTCTAACGACTGGCCCACAACACAGCTATGCGTTCATTATGGTAATTTTTACGCTTTTACTCTTAATAGTAGCCACACACATCTATCTAGTAGCTGATTTTTTCGATTATCGATAATTATCAGAGATTCCGAGACAAAACCTAGCTAAGAACACCCACAGACACATAAAGTATTTATGTGTAAATTTTCAAAAAAATCAGTTTAGCTGTTTTGAAGTCCATAGGAAAGCATTCTTCATAGACAGATAGACAGACAGACGAAGTTCAATTTATATATAAGGTTAGATAGATATCTGATTTTCTTCGCAGATAAGGAATGGAACTATTTGAGACTATGTTTTTTGGTCATCACCGATATCTTTTCATGCTATTTCAATAATTGTTGGTTTCTTTCTTTCATCATCTTTGTTTAAAACTCTAACATTTCAATATTTAATTTGGTTTTTGCCACGTTATTAAATTTTGAAGTAGTTTTATATATTAGACAAGATCTTAATTACTCTGCTTCTATTTTTTGCTAATTGTTTTCATCATCTTGTTTGCTTATATTCTAAATTTCACTCTTCCTCATTTTCATTAGTCCAAACATATTTAATTGTCCTGCAAACGTTTTTGCCTTCGCTTTTATGGATACACTCTTTTGATTTTTCTTTCTTCATTTTTTCTATTATTTGTTTGAAGGTACTGACTATACGCCCTTGAGATTAGTAGTTTGGAAACCGTGTTTGGATGCAATATATTTGAAACTTCCTGTTCAGTCTTCTTTTCTGTTTTTTCGCTACTTTCACTTTTATTTTTCTGTGAACCACTTTGTTTCTTAGTGTTCTTTGTCTTTTTTTTATACGATTATCCTCTAACTTATCAGAGTTTTTGTTTTGAATTAAAACTCGTTTAGCTTTATGACTATTTTTGTTCTCTCTTTCTTTCTTTCACTTTCTATTTCTTTCTAACTATTTTTCTTTTTTCTCTATCTTTATTTCTCTTTTGCTCCTTCTCTTTCTACCTATTTCTTTCTTTCTTTCTTTCTCTCTTGTCTTTATTTATTTCATTCAGTTCTTTTGTTTTTTAACTTTCCTTTATTCATTTTCTAAACAATTGTTTTTTTAAAAACTTATTTCACTTATACCATTCTTTGGGATTATTGAACATTTTAAAAATATGTTACCTTCTAATTTATTTCCATCTTGTATTTTCTATGATATAACATTTGTTCAATTGTTTGCGGCATAGAATTCAATGACCTTACTTCTTGAATACATCATCTTACGCTTCCGTTGATAATATTGCATAATGCGACTTCAAGTAATGTTTTTAATAAAAATATGATTGTAATTTTTCATTATAAAATGATAGTAACCAACAATGTCAGATCAGGATTGTCATCAGGAATAAAAAATAAGTGAATGTAGGACACATGATAAAAAAATGTCATTATTTTTAGATTACACTGAGACAAAATTTCTTTAAAGCATTTTTTCTAAGACCCCAGCGACAATAAACGATTTATTCGTTATTCTATTATATTTTGCATTGTTCTTAAAGGAAGAATCAGGTATTTTTTTGCATAAAAAGCAATATTCAAATAGTTTGAATTTCATGGTCTTTCTAATCAAGAGAGGCTTACATAACAATATACGTTGAGTTGGATATAGAAAATATCCCTAAAAAAGGAAGGGTATTATACAGATCACAAGTGGATTTTATGCTGTAAAACAAGACAAAAGTGACCAACTAAGCAGTCATATCATTCCTGTCTGGAATAGGACAATAACTAATGCTAAATCTGATGATCAGTCTGTTAGAGAGAATTCTTCATTGTAAGATATTGTGCTTCATCCTGACCAGGAACATTTTTAGTCGATAATTTTTAACAGGTCCTATACCTGGTATTCAGTTTGGTTGGGAGACTTCCGTACTTTAATGGAATGCCCAGCTGGGTGCTCAGTCTGCTAGACAGACTTTATAATTGTAAGATATTTTGCTAAATTTATGACGGGAACGATTTTGAGTAGTTATTTACACTAGTTAATGCTTAACTAAAACGAACACCATGATTACAAACCTTTCCTTAGAGTGTAAATCTAAAATAAATGCAACAGTGGCGAATAGGATTTGAACTCGCGTATTAGGATTAAAAAATTTTAGGAATTGGGGATATATCATTTTTGTTTTTGTCTTTGTTTATCGAAAATCCTAAAAATATTTGATCCTTTTTTGTTTCTTACTCTTTCTAACCATTCCAACAGAACTTAACTGGTACTAGAGAAGGGAGGTCGCCAGACAGTCTGTAAGAAGAAAGCTGTTAAAGATATTGTCACCTTGACTTCAATGTCCGTACGGTAAGATGTAGAACCAAAGACATACAATACTAAATAGTTGCTGAACGGAGAAATTGAGTACAATGTGATCTATCTTCCGACGAGGCCCGCTGTTTCTCTGGTACAATAGAAATCTACTATTTGCTAATAATGTCAAAATCACTTAAACGTAAAAGAAATGGAATTAATAACAAACAATAATTAATAAATATAATTAAACTTACAATATTAATAATTATCATAAGGAGATGCGACACCATAAGAGTCTTTGACTGAAATGGAGCAGAGCATTCTGGAGCTTTCCAAGGAAAAATTTTGTCACTCGGATTCCAGTGAAAACCACAGGTCACTAACAGCATGAAAGTGCCGGGTGTGATCGATGTAAGAACTCCTAATTATAATAACAACACTGATAATAAGAATGGGAATTATAATAATAAAAACTAAGATATCTTGTATTATGATTGACCGTAAATAAAACGGAATAGAAACGTCTCAAGGACTATAGATTGGAACAAGGGCACCGTTGGGAAAATACCATATACTCTCCGGTTGGAATGGGGTATAAAACTCAAGTGCACCTGATCAACTAATCAATTTTGGCCCATGAGATACAAAACATTAAGGTTATTGTTATTCTTTTACCATAATCATTATTTTTATTCTTATTATCATTAATATGATATATACTTAGTCAAGCACCAAAGTTAGGCACAAGGCCAGTTTTACATGCTCATTTTATTCCCGTACATTTAAGAATCAGTATCATCTTTCTCCTAGATGGGTTACCCAGATTGAGTTGATGGGTCATCTACCAGAGTTTTCGGAATCAGTGTTATCCTTATACCTAGATGAGTTACTCCTTTGAGTTAACGAGTTTTATCTGCCCAAGTCTGCTTAGAGAGAGTGTAGTGGTTTTAACTCGGATTTGAACTCGTATGACAAGATTCTAGAGTCCAAGCTTTTAACACTTCTCAATCTTTGGGGCCTTTTATTATGAATATGATGAGTAGTATTCGCGGTAGTATACTTGATTTTGTTATTAATTCAATGCATAAAGATTCACTATACGAAGCTTCTTTTGCAACGATCCGCCTCTCTCAAATCTGGAATGAAAGTTATTGAGTTTGTTGCAAAGCCACAAAACACCTTATCAATATTTATTCATAAAAAAGCAATAGGAATTACTGAGACGTCAGCCGAATACAAACTCAAATGCGTGGCTAGATAAACTTTAAATGGGAAACAAAAAAGACCCCCCACAAAAAAGAAAGAAATATTAAAAAGAGGAAAAAACAGAAACAAAATTGTATCATTTTTTGGTTTCGAAATTGAAAAAAAAAACGAAAACAAAAAAAAACAAAGCTGCAAAAATTCTCTGTCAAAATCTTTTAAAATTTCAAAATCATTGAATCTAAAATTCGATTAAAATTTAAGGGGGGATAAAGTCGGAATTATGTAAAAATAAAATAAAAACAATAGAAAATGAATGAAAGAGAAGAGAAAAATATTATCAAAGAGAAAATAAAAATGGCAATACAGCAGATAAAATTAAGCCTCTCCCCCCGAAAAAAAAAAATCTTGAAGTAAAAGTATAAGTTACATAATAAAGTTGATAAAAAGAAAAAAATCATGGAGAAAGTAAAAGTGAAAATAAAAATTGAAATATTGAAAGTAAAAATGAAAGTAAAAATAGAAATCATGAAAGTAAAACTCTCGGATTCAGCTAGGATGTTATGAAGGGTGAAACAACTACAAAACAAAAAATAAAATAATGTTTACAAGACCAAACTATATAGCATAATATGTGAAAATTGGTGACAGAAGAAAAAATACCGACGAAAGAAAGGTAAAAAGGATTAGGAAGAAACAAAATACAAAGGTTTAAGTGAAACAAATGAAAAATGAAAAAAGAAAAAATGAAAGAAAATTTAAATGATTTGGAAAAATGCTAAACAGAACACTTTTTAATTAATAAACTGGGAGTTAGAGAACAAATAATTATGAGAAATAAATTTCACAAAGAAACTAAATCCAATAAATGAAAAAAAACATGAATAATAAATAGTGGTGAAGATATAAATATGAACAAAAATATTCAAGATCCTTTTCACGAAATCAAAATAAATATAAATGAAGATAAACCCAATATTTAAAATAAACCTTGAAAATGGTGAATAAAAAACGTTAAAGAAACAGCTATATTTAGAATAATTATAGCAACAAGAATCATAATGATGGAAGTAATGATCAAATCATTTAAAATAAATCTATATATTTATTTCTGACCTTATATGGTCAGAAAACATGTTTCCTGGCATTTGTTCATATGAATTATTTAAATAATTCAATAATAATATTAATAATAATAATAATAATAATAAAAAGATGATGATGAAATTGGTGAAACTACTTTAAATAAGTATATTTGTTAACCTTAATTATCATATTTCTAATATTTTCTTATTTTATGTCTTGTACTAGAGGGGCCTGTCAAAGAACCTCTACAAAATTTTATAAAACAAAGACTTCGAGGCTAAATGATCAAATTTAAATAAGCCTATATGGTTCTTCAAAGAATAGAATATAATCCGAATGGCAAAATATCAATGCATGGGTCAATAGTACATATATGATCCTATGTTTGTATGTATGCGTATATATGCATGTGAGCGAGAGGATTCCGCTTGGGCCAGAAGCGTTGAAGCAGAAGAAAAACAATATTCAACTAAAAAATATTTTGAAGAAAGAATTCATTCCAATATGTTTTTCAGTAGTTCTAGTAGTACTAGTCGTATTAATACTACTACTTTTAAGTAAATCTGGCTGTGTTTGCAGAATTGGTGAATGAATATGTTTGAAGGATTGGAAATACAACTTGTGACTATCAACGAAAAGACAAAAATTAGCGGAACAAAATCAGAACTGAGTAAAACGAAATACTCACAGAGATAGATAAAAAAATAAATTAAAACTAGTAAACAAAAGATAACAAGAAAGAATACTCAAAACCACAAATAAAATTAATGACTAAATAAATTATCTTTTTTTAATACAACCGAAACAGAGATTAGAAAACAAAACTAAACAAAGAAAAAAATGAAATAAAGTTTAATAAAAACCTAACAATATAAAAGAAAATCGAAGCAATGATGAGGAAAAAACTAAAAATATCATATATATATATATATATATATTAAATATAAATCTAAAATAAAATGTAAAAGTTAAAAACAAAAAATTGAACAAAAGACAAACGAATGATGAAGTGAAAAGACACATATAAAAGCAAACAAATAAACAACAAAGGAATGAATAACTAAACAAAATTTTAAAAACAGAATAAAGGAAACAAAAAGTCCAAAGAACAGCATTTGCAAACGGATGCATTCAACCAAATAACGCATAAACGAAAGCAATCGCCTTTGGTTGGATTTATCATAAACCTATTCTTCTGTCTTTCAAACAGGATGTATTTATTGACACATTAAGGACTTAGGGTGCACTTAGAAAAATAACTCGAGAAAGCATCACAGATTAAATTTATCTCCGTATAGGTTTGTTCTAAACGGCATATCAAACCCTTGGTAATAACTTAATTACCAGACCCCAGTCCAAACATTTTAAATAATTTAGTTAACAAGATCCATTAATAGAATTCAGTAAAATAAATAAAGTTTTAAATAAATAATAAATATGAGAATAACAGGTCAAATATATCTAAATGATACTAACTGTGAATAAAAAAATTTCAGAACATTGAATAAAGTGAA
The DNA here is from genome assembly GCA_036873565.1 of Xipholeptos notoides. Taxonomy (NCBI): domain Eukaryota; kingdom Metazoa; phylum Mollusca; class Cephalopoda; family Idiosepiidae; genus Xipholeptos; species Xipholeptos notoides. Next base: position 5,586 of record JAYKTE010127860.1, on the reverse strand, counting down.
TATAATGATAAAAATATGAACAAAATACTAATATAAAGAGTGTACTATTCGTCAAGCTTCATCAAAGCATATAACATAAAGAGTGTCAAGCTTCATCTAAATATATAATATAAAGAGTTTACTCTTTGTCAAGCTTTATCTAAACATTTTGAAAGAATTAAAGATAGCATCAACAACCAAAAAACAAAAGTGGTGATGATTATCAAATTTAATCTCAAGAAATCCGAATCAAAGATATATAACATAGCTAAGACATGATCCATGTGAGTTCGTTACTTCTGGACTCTGTAAAACTTGGCCGATTTTCTTTAAAATTAACATAGTTGTACTTTATATATATGGGTGTGTTCTTAGATAGGTGTTGTTTCGGAATACCCTCGATAAGTATTGAAAATCGATAATCGAAAAAAATCAGTTTCTAGAAGAAAATATCCAATTTAAACAAAATTTTACACACTCTTACAGTTTACCCTTGAAATAATTGTTCAAAACTTTCATGGGCAACAGAGCCCCAAAATGCTTTGCAAATCTTTGGTCTAGAAACTTGATGTATGGAGTATTCGGACATATCTGCCGTATCGATGCAAAAGTTTTAGGAACATTTTAAGTTAGTCTTACAATAAAAAAAACAAAAACTTTAAACACATACATGGAAGCGCACAGTTAAAAACATCACATTTGCTTTCATTTGGCATATTAGGCTTACTTTTGAGAGTAACCCATCTACGTGTAAGGGTAACACTGATTTCGAAAACTCGGGTAGATGAGCCCTGTAAACTTAATGAGAGTAACATGTTTAAGTGAAGAACAACACCGATTAAAAAAGTCCGGAAATTTAATGAGCATGCAAAACTGGCCAAGTGCCGAACTTGGTTTAGTGCTCAACAAGATATATCATATATGCACATGCACACTCAAACACATACACACACTATTACAAACACAAAGACAAGCGCACCCAAACATACTCAAAAAAACATGCATCATGCTTGTATATTTCGATACTAAATTCAGTTACTACCGTCACTCAAAACTTTTTTCCTTTTGCTAGTTTGCTTCTTCACTCATCTATTATTTCCAGCACACCTCGATTTCCGATCTCCCCCCTCTTCATTTCTTTCTTCTTCGTAAATTTCTTCTTCTTTTCGTCTTTCTTTTTCTTCCTCTATTTTTTCTTATTTTTCTGTTCCGTCTTTTTTACTTCTAACTTACGACGACCACCACAGCACCACCACAGAACCACCACCAACACCACTAGTGCCACCAACACAACACCAACACCACCATATTTTTTTTCGAATAAGAAGAAAGCCATTGATTACGTCTTCAGAAAATGTATTGTTATTAATTATTGTCGGTATTATTTACATTCTATTAAAACATCTGCTTGCGCGGATCAATTCCAAAATTTCTACAAAAAAGTTGAATACCCAGCCACACTAGCACATTAACACACACATCCCTACACGCACACTAAGTTACCTACGAGTATATAAATCTATCTATCTATCTATCTATCTAGCGTTCTCTCTCTCTCTCTCTCTCTCTCAGTATATATATATACATTAGTGTCAGCTGTATCTACAAAATAAAGCGTTTAATATCCGTGTCAAAGTCCTTATAATTAACGTTGGGTCAACGGCTTTTGGTGACCGTCAATTTATTGTCTGATAATAAGTAAGAAAGGAATTGGCAGTCAACAAAAGTCATTGAATCCGTGTCTATGCTAACTACACATACACACACATACTTGCATACGGACATAAATGTGTATGTAGAGTTAAATATGTAATATGCTTCAAAAACAAGTGTGTGTTCAAGTTGAGCTGGTGACGGTTCTTTTGACTATAAATGCTATTTAGACTTCTTTCGCCATTTTACACTTATATAGTATTATATATTGAACTTAGGTAATATTTTAAAACCAAAACTTATTTCATAACCTTGTTGAAAATTGTATAAAATTTTGAATGTTTTGAACATCTATATCCACCAATTAAGGTTTGATCAATAAATCCAAATTTTGTGAGCCCTACTTTAAATATTATTCATATCTGAGCATACATGCATATTAGTAAAAACATGGGGAAAAACCCGATAGTATGTTAAAAAAATAAATAAAAACGACGAAATAATGATATAAGAACCCTATTTTCGTTATATATATATATGTAAGCTAAATATTTGTAGAGCACTCTAAAGGTCAGAATCTGATGTAACTAATAGGTTTCAGACTCCGAGGTGGAATAATTGCAAAATACCCTATTATTCATGTTACTTGTCGTATAAACTAAATTTAACTACTTTACGAAATTTGTTCAGAAGCACTGCTAAAGCCTCCTATTGGCAAAATAAAGATTAATTTTTCAACAATTAGCAAATTGAATGAAAGGTTAGCCTTTTTGCGAGTAGATGATGTTTTATATATAAATTAGAATAATACAGTTAAACCTTCAGATTATGATTGTTTTATAAAATAACAGTAAGATAACGTAATATTCTGTAAAAACGGTAGGTTGTTACTATAAATGAAATTCTATTGTGCGAAAATGATATTGTTTGATTCCATTTCAACCTGCTACATCTTTACGCATGGTTGACCGTTTTAACCATTGGCCTCACCACAAGAACTTGACTATATTAATATTGGTCCAACAGATAGACCTCCTTGATAATCTATAAATTAATTGCAGCATCCAAAACAGATTCCCGATGGTAATACATCAACTTACTGATAAAAAGACCTTTGTTTAATCGTTGGTAAAAAATAAGGAAGGAAAAATAATAAAAATGAATAAAACATCACATGTTTAGTGCAATATCTGTACTGCTTCGGTGATCTGTGGATTTTTATTCTTTGAGTTGCAAAAAGAAGTTTCCTTTTGAATTGGTTTTCTTATTGATAAAGGTACTGCATCGTCAGTTTGTACTTTTGTAACTCAAAGCCAGAATAAGTTCTTGGAGAATTTCATCAAATAAATCTAACGCATCGTTGATCTCATTCATTTGTTTACATACTTACGTTATTTTTTTCATAAATTATTTTACTTTTTTTAATATTTCCCTACCAAAATTGATTCTTCGTCTACCTTATATATATATATATATATATATATATATATATATATATATGCATCTACTACATCACATAATCTTTTATATATCCTTCCTCTTTCCCTCTTTTCCTACCCCTCCTTCTTTCCCTCTAAAATTGTATACCCATATTGTGTCTCAAATAATTTTCCTAAGTTTATATTTCTTTTCAGATCAGCCTAATCCGAAATAAAAGAAGTTTTGAAGAGTAAGTAATCGCCCAGAAAGTTCTATAGAAGAACAGAAATGTCAAAATATTTCGAACACAATCAAATAAATAATTCTTTATAAAGATATAATAAAGACACTTAAAAGTTACATTTCAAACCAAAAGTTTGAATATCACTTTTGCGTCCTAAAAGAATCTTTGAAAAAAAAACTAAGGTCATAAACAATTTTTAGAAATGAAACACATTTTTTGTAAAACAAGAAAAAAAAAAACATGAACTACACACACACACTCATACGTACACAATAAATCAAATAAGCTGTTCTTTACATGTTCTTGCGTAGAATGGTGCAATTAACAATAATTAAAACACTTTTATAAAATAGTTATTTAACAAGATTATTTTGAAGAAATCACTGAAGTAGCCCTAATTATAAAGACATGTTTGAGAAATTCAGAAAAATAAAAAGATGTTGAAATTACCAATTTCAATAATCCAATAAATCTCATCAATTCAAACAAAGAAAGAAACACTATTCATATAACAATGAAAATGAGAATGCAACTCTCTTAAATAGTTATTATCATTTTTCAAAACACACATATCTTTATTTACGAGAAATGATTCTTATATACAACTTCTTATCAATAAAAATACTTTTATTAATTAATGTATAAGCATCGTTCAAAAACTAATGGTACCTATTAATTTTTTTTTCAAAGCTGAAGAGCTACGACGACAGAAGTGGTACCATCAAAACGAGCGACCTTTTGGGGCCCCAGAATTTATGCAATTTGCAATCACCTCTGATCCACTAAAACAACTTAACTTGCATATCAATACAGATTAAAGTATGAAAAGAAAATTGATATTATGTTATTGATGTCAGCACAGTTAGGAGATGGGTTCATATATTTCAGAGTGACGACAAAAAAGTGAATGACAAAGCACTCTCAAACAACCAAAATTAACCCTCCCTTTCATGACTGGCAAAAGAGCATTCAAAATGGTGGTGACTATATGGAAAAAAAAAATTGTGCTGCACAAAAGGCCGTTTGATTAAATCGTACTACTCAGGTCTTTTAGCTGTTCAGCTTTCAAAATGTAACTTTAAAAAATAGGTCGCATTAGTTTTGGAACGACCATCATAAACACATAATTACTGTTATAATTTTGGTAGGTAAACAAGGCAATAATAATTCGTCATAATATTCTGTTTTCTTTTTAAATGAATGCAATTATTCATTAAAATCAAAGTTTGTCTTATCTTTTGATAAATTCGCTAAATGGAATCAAATCTTTCCATACAAATATTACATTTAACGCATCCTGTTCAATCTCTATTTTTCTAAAACAGAGAAACCAGACACGAAAATATGTTAATCTTAATAACATTTTTTTTAAGTTTTAATTTAACTTTTAAATTGTGTAAATTTGCTTAATTCTATTTGCCTCAGCCAATGCCACGGACTAAAGTTTACTGCATGGAGAGACCAAAATACCGTCTTTGGACCATAGATAAGGGAAGTGTGAAACTGGAAACAAGTTATATAGCAGACGTTAGGGATGCAACGGTAGTAACTCCAAGAGTCCACGCCCGAGCGTAGTGTTATACAAACGCGATCAATATTGTCCCAAATGTTTTATAATTCTTACTTAATACGTTTTATAAGAAACAATAAATAAAAGCAATTTCGCTGAATTTTTATCTTGAAAAAATATATACAAGTTTTTTGTTACTACAATAGGTAAAATAGAATAGGCAAAGGATTCCGTGGAAACTATAATTAGCATCTGATTAATGTGTTAAGATTTAAAAATATTCTTATTCTCAATTAGGATTTAGATTCTATGTTTTACGGTATTAAGGATTAAATTTTTTTCAATATCGAGTGATTAATAGGGACTTTTCTTGTTTTATTCATGAGGCTCTTGCACGTTATCAAGCAAATAAGCATAATCAAATACGTGTAAATATATGTGAATGTAAGTTTTTGTAATAAAGTAGTTCAAGCGTAAGGAAAAAATGACAAGATTTATCTTTGAGAGTAAAAAAATAAAGAAATAAAGCAGTAGTGTGGATAAAAATAGAAGTCGAAGAAGATTATAAAATAGATGATGTAAAAAAATGAATTAAATTGAAAGCACACAACAATGGTAGCAACAAGAATGAGATCAAAAATAAGGATTATAAAATGTTAATGAATGAAAAATAGTGATGCTCAGAATAAAAGATGGTGTATATATATATATATATATATATATATATATATATATATAACATTTATTTTTAGCGGAACTAAAGAAAATGCAATATGCAGAC